>JACTOM010000194.1:3960663-4023533 GCA_015832385.1 Elymnias hypermnestra | reverse complement strand
TTGAGCAATTTTGGTACGAATTTCGCGGCGACCCGTCTCATGCCCAAATCATTGATAAAAATCGAATGGCACGAGCCAATCGATATGTTTAGGTCCTCAGCAACTTCTCTAACGGTGATTCGACGATTGGCCAATACCATTTTCTCCACTTCATTAATTTTTTCGTCTGTTGTTGAAGTGCTCGGGCGTCCGGCACGCTCTTCGTCGTTCACATCTTCTCGGCCTTCTGAGAACATTTTGTACCACCGATAAACGTTGCTTCGGTCCAAGGTAGCTTCTCCGTATGCCACAGTCAACATTCGGAATGCATCCGCGCACTTAATTTCGTTTTTCACACAAAATTTGATACAGGTTCTTTGATCCATTTTTTTGAATAGGTAAAAATCGAAGACGATCCAAAACACGTGCAAGCAAAGCAGCTGTCAACAATTAAATGAACATTCAAAATGGCCGAGCTTGTCGGCATAAGTGAGAGACATGAGTACCAACATAACGTCACAACAAATTCGAAATTCGAATATACGTAACCCGCGAAAATTCAAAATTCGCGATACTTTTTGAACACACCTCGTACGTGTGATCCACATTTTATGGCAGCAGAAAGTCTACTAAGTCGGACTTTAGTTTTATCTTTGTTAATATAAAAATGTATGTCTCTTTATAAATTCTACAAATAATTTTTTTATGTAAGGATGTGTCCGTCACGTTAGTCTTGTGCCTGGAGTAGTGGTAGGTTTCGGACGTGGCTTGTTACCACTCTATGAATACTAACGTTCTGCCTAGCAAATAATTTGTTTACCCAATATTAGTTACCATGCTGTGTAGGAACATGAAGACATTAAGAGGTAAATTACATGGTAGCAAGTTAGTTCCCTACCGGCTTAGACTTCATCACTTATCATTGTCTTGTCAAGAACCCAGAAATATTATTTATATTTATCTATAGTTTCCGATATGATTGGTTTTATACATTTTGTTTTCAGTGCAATACAAAACGTTCTAGAAATAGCAAGAAGCATAGCTTCTAAAAGTCCTGTTGCGGTGCAAATGACTAAGAAATCACTTGTGTACTCACAAAGCAGACCAACAAAAGACGGACTAGAACATATAGTGAGTATTATTTGTATATAAATACTAGCTGTGCCCGTTACTGTCACCCGCTCAATTCCCCATTGAAAATGTGGAAATGTGGGAAAATTCGAATCGAATTATTTGAGCAAATTTAGTAAATTTAATTATCAAATTTGTCGTAGTCTGTACTGTTAATGGGCTTCTGCCGGAATATAAAGAGATAAATCACATCTTACCAGGTTAATGCGCATCCATCTTAGACTGTATCATCACTTACTATAAGGTTAGATCACAGTGAAGGCCATAACTGTCAATAATAAAAGAATTGTTCATATCTGTAAAAAAGAGTCATACAACCAAAATTAAAATATTCACTATTCAAGTAGGTTCAAAAAGTCTTTTGAATCGCCAGTAGTCTGTCCGTTGTTAACTAATCTACCGCCGGTCCGGAAAGTTGAATCCGCTGAGAAGAAACCTGCAAGAAACTCAACGGTTACTCTTTTAAAGATATAATATGCCTTTTGTAAAAGTATGTTTTTGATATATTTCCTAAAATTATGCGGAAATAAATCTAAAACTGATTGCGGTATCTTATTAAAAATGCTCAACCCGACAAATGATATTTGAACCTTCTTCACTCTAAAATATGGAATTAAGTTTGTTTTTATATCTTGTATTAAAATTATGTATTTCACTTTTCATGCTGTATAAGTGAATATTATTACGGATATATAAGATATTATTCAATATATTTGTCGGAGTGCAATAGTTTGTGCAATACTGGCGCCATATGTCTATCGGCTTGGGGCAGAGTCAATCCGGCGCGCGTCTCTCGGTAGTTCTCGGGTGACAGTCCGCCAGAGCGGTCGACTATTGAAATTGTCGCGTTTCTATCTATTATTATTAATAAGTTTGTGTAAATTGATATCGGGAACATTATGCGATTGAACATTATAATCTGAGTTAATTAGTAAAGAGTTTGATGGCACCAACACCCACAGTATGGAAATTGAATTATGGATGCCATTAATGACGATGTCGGCGGAGAACCCTACGCCCCTATGCTTTATGCTCCTTCTCTCTTATTCTCCGACATACATGTGTGACGGTACTGTGAGAATTTATGTTTCTTTGAATTTATCTCTTAGAGATATTATGTACTATGTAGAAAGTGTGTAATAGAGATATATAGTAAAAAATGAAGTCCAAGCTTTATCTTAATACATTATATATTTAATATAGATCAAAACCGCCCTCAAAAGCAATTTATTAAAATGAATATCTTAGAAGATATCAGCCATTTAATGAATCTTAAAAGATATCAAATATCAGACAATTCACAGCGGCTGGACCGCCTTATATTTGGTCCCGGTTGGCAGCGGTCAAAAGCGGTGTGGCAAATTAATATAAGCATAAAATAGATACCGCCGTACTTTAACATCCACATTTAAGTGTGCGTGGCTCAGCTAGTAAATAAATAAAATAAAGATTTTCACCTCTTATGTTATTACTCATATATGTATTTAAATTTCAGAAACTCATTAACCAGGCTATGCTACAAAGTGAAGATTTAAAGAAATCCGCACTTGCAGCGGCTACAAAATCTCAGGCTGAATTTGATAATTTGTGAAGAAATTTTTTTTTAAACACGATTTTATTAACTTCCCTTGTATATATATGTATGTTCTTCTAAATTAACATAGCCATCAAAAGATTTTTGTAATATAAATAAATTATGACCGAATTTTATTTTATTCACATTAATATTTATCATCTATTATAAATGTACTCTATTTAATAATAAATATTATTATACTATATCACCTTCTCTTGCACAATCTCTTTTTCCTTGAGGTGGTCTGGAAGGAATCGGTGATTAGCGATATAAGGCCGCCTGTTGTTATATTTGCTTTTGCTTTCATAATTTGTAAATTTGTTTCTTTTAAGATCTATAATAAAGTATATTGACATGATATTTTTACAAGAAATATATATAAAATTCTCGTGTTACAATGTTTGTTCCCATACTCCTCCGGAACGGCTTGGTTGATTCTTATGAAAGTCTGAAAATCAGCTATCTACTTTTCAAACCTCTAAATGTTAAGGGTGATCCACCCCCAAAATTTGATTTTTATTTTTTTGACCAAATTGTTTGTTTATATTTTTTGTGATACAGCACACAAAAATACATACGACCAAAAATTTTCAGCTTTCTATCACCAACTTCTATTATTTAATAATATAATATTTAATAGCGATAATAGTAAATATATGGCAAAACAACGTTTGCAGGGTCAGCTTATATATATGTATATATATATATATATATAAATTTGATATTTGTTTTGATTTAATTTAATTGTATTTCATTTGGTTTATTACAGTTTTATATTATATTTGACATTAACATAGTTTATATTCTAAGAATTTAGATAAACATTTATTATTATAATTATATCAATATCTTGATGTTAACAAAAATTTATATGTAATCATATACTTAAATATCTCCTAATATGTGACATATCTATATTTAATAAGAATGGTATATTATTACTTTTTTTTTCAAATTTTCAAATTTTATCGTCATTAATAGGTGTTACCATAGGCAATATAAAGTAATTTGTACAATATAAATAAATTGTCTTCATTTTATTAATTGATGAGGTATGCTTGGTAGAATAATAATGTCTTTTTGTTTACACAAATTTCTATGTAATAATTAATGTAGAAATGATACAGCAACTTGTTTCAACGTATTGTCATACTTAAATTTCTAACGTATCACATATCTATAAATAAGTATGGTGTATTTTTTTCTCTACAAAGATGATATTTCCTCGCGGGTGACGTAATATTATGTCTTCCAAATTGTATAGTCAACGATCTGTTTTGCCGTAGGCTATACAACAATTTATGTAATATAAATAAATAGTCGTCAAATTTTATTTTATTAGCATTTTCTAATACTTATAGTAAGTATGCTAGGTATAATAATAATAATGCTCGATGTTTAAACAAATTTCTGTATTATATTCAACGCACTTAACAAAATAAAGAACAACTCGTTTCAATCTTTTGCAGACAGTACACATATGTACAAAACAGAGAGTCGACGGCCTCGCTGGCGCAGTGGTGCGAGTATTCGCTTTGCTAGCGGAGGTCCCGGGTTCGATCCCCGGTAGGACGAATTTAGGAAATTGTATTTCCTAATTTGTCTGAGTCTGGACTGGTGAGAGGCTTCGGCTGTGGCTAGTTGCCACCCTACCAGCTAAAACGTACCGCCAAACAAAGAGATTTGTGTTTCGGTACGATGCTGTGTAGAAACCGTAAGGGGTATATCGCCTCTTAACAGATTAGCCCGCTTCCATCTTAGACTGTATCATCACTTACCATCAGGTGAGATCACAGTCAAGCGCTAATCTGTCGGCAATGAATTATACCCCCGCCATATAGTAAATATTTATGTAAGACGTAATAATACGTCAGCGAAAGGGTAAAATAACTTAGCATAATAAGTGTGTATTGTAAGAACCACCCTTTGGGTGTGAGAAATGCATATTTTGAGTAGCTTAAGAGTTTGTAAGTTTTGAAAATTGGAAGATAAAACTTACAAGTAAATAAAGAAATTACAAATAAAACCGTGAAATATAATTTTTATTAATATTAAGTGTAAAGTATGTAATTATTTGGTTGAATTATGGTGGATTTTTATGGAATAAAAACTTTTTACAAAACCATTTCTTTTCTTTACAATAGTTGTCTTTGTATCGTAGTTACCTAATGCAAAGGATAAAGAAAACTATTAAAAAAATATGAAGTAGGAACATTTATTTTCATATTATAATAAATTAACTTATGTATGCCTTATTTTGAGGAATTAATTTTGAAAAAATCATACGCTCTCAAGTTTTATATCACAAATTAACAATGGCGGCGCCTTAATTCAAAATGCGAATATGTACGCTTACGTCATTGATAGCAACGACGTCATACAACTATTACCCAGGAAAATCAGGTAACCTACTTTTAGCCATTTACGAATGACCTGCCCAAATATAGAGCGGCTATAAATGGAACTAGGGTTTGCAAGTGCAACCACCTTGCAACCGGGCCACACTGCAATGATTTGACCTAGATATTTTTCAATGGAGCGCTGGATGAACGGGGTCCGTTCGAGCCCATTCAGTACGAGTCGAACTTGCGAGGTCGACGTGACCTACATTTAGCTATCGCTCTGTACCGGCGCGAGATATATATTTCAGGATTTTCGTGACGTACTAACGTATAAACAGCGATATTCGTTGAAGTAATCCTCTATAACGGTTTCTGTGTGGTAACATTTCACCAGCTGGAACACTGGTAGCCGTTAGTGCTAAAAATTGTTTTAAAACGTCAAATAATTCAAATTAGCCGCGAAAATCTAGCTTTTATATTCCCATAGACATTGGTTCCAAATTTAAGTTCGACACTTTGATTGGTTTATACTTCAGCCAATAGCGCAGCGAATCTCGTAGTCTACGGACGACCTCTGCGCCACCTGTCGCTCGTTCCCGCCGCGTTCATTGAAAACCCGCCCGGACCGTTTTATTGACGCACGCGCATTGAGGCCCAACAAAGGGCCGAAATAAGAACGGTTCGCAAGTGAATCTGATGTATTTATGTCTTAAAAATGGTGAAATCTGTGAAGTGGCGAGTAGAAATTAGGATATTCGACGTGTCGAATCATGACCGAGGCATCTGAAAAGTAAGTTTCGTATAAATTTACCGAGGCACTTGTTTCGCCCTGCGCTAGGTAGGTAGGGCCTTACCCCGGCCATTTTCTGAGCTCATAATACGTGTTATGGAATTTCTGTTACATATCTTGGTACAAATAATATGCATGAATGCTTGGTATTAACTGGAAATAAAACATTTGCGAATGAACATGTATGCTGAGCTTTACAAGACCGCCGCCCTTGGGTCGCCCTGTTTGGTGTATAGCTATAATCAATGACTCGACGTTCATTCACAATAAAGTACATAACTCCTATCGGGGTCATTTGGAGCTGGATCGTTCGGTGCTGTTTCTGAATGAATTACATTCAGTAAAAAAGCTGAACCACTTTTTAGAGCAGCTGCGAAAATAATTCCATTGATATTTAGCTTGCTTACATTTTGATTGCTCTGATATAATTTAACAATCGAACGTTTTTAGTAATTTGCAGATAACGTTCGTATGATTATTTTTTCATTATTTAAATAATATTAATACTTCAGTATAACATTGTATTATGTGTAATTAAATTTCTTTTTTTAAAATTTTACAGGGTGTGGTAGTTTTTAATTTGAATGACTTGAACTATAATTATAAAAGCAAATAGTATGTTTATAATATTTATTGATTTTTTAAAAGTTTAATTGTAATAAATTTATAAGTATTTTCATTAAAAAAGACAATAATTTTATATGCATACTCAGTTTTAGTTTGGTTTTATGTATTGCTAAAAAAATGTATTTTTTAAATTTAAACTGATATTATATTTTCCACTCTTTCTCAAATTCTTGCACAAACACCAAAGATGTATGCACAAATGTTTAACATTAGTACTCAACATTTCTGTACTATATTAATCTATAAAATGAAAATATTAAAGTAAAGGTTATATGAAATAGAAAAAATTTTATTTGAACTAGTTTGTTAAAATTTAAGTATTAATATTTCGTCTATGTGGGAGTGTTTTAAGAGGAAAGTTGCATTCTTTTGTTACATTAGCAATGACAGTATGTTAATTACCTAGACATACTCAGTTCTTAGTAATACTTAAGGCTATTTATAAAACAGTTTATTGATTATTACAAAGATTCATAGACCTAAGCTAAATTTTTATATTGTGACTATTGGATTAGACAAGACACATTATTAGTTAATTGCCTAATTAAGGACTTTGGACAGGATATGAGATGCATTAAGTGCAATTGGTCAACTTTTGCTAGATTGAATACAGTTCACTGCTTTGGAAGAACAGTGACACATATCAATAGGCTTATATTATAGGAGAGATGTTTAAAAATTTTACAAATAATTTTAATTAAATGCAGGCCAGAAGGGATTTTGTGGTGCCCCAGTGATGTTTTCTATGAATTTTTGTCAAAAAGAAATATAGAATCTCTTGATTCTGATGTTCTTGAATTATTCATCCAAAGCAGCAATTAATTTTGTAAAAGTCTACTTCACTTAATATGAAGAAGAATTTTAGAGTTTAGTCACAATGCAGACCAGGAGACACATAGCTCACTTGCTCTTGGTATTTGTAGGTTTTCAACACATCATTTTCTTCCATCATTAACTGGAAATTTTAAAAACTAGAAAACTTTATTCCTTTCGAAAGCTCTGATTGTATGCAGTATGTAATGTTAATATTTTTAATGGTAATCTAATTTGTCTCTTACATGACCCAGACAAAATTGAGAGAGAGAGTTTGGTATAAAATACTATTTGACATTCAGACATTTCTACATTTTACTGTCAACCCAAGATTTGAAAACGGTTTTACAGATATAGTATTAAACAAAAATGTGGCATGCTTTTTGAGAACAAGGTACAAAACAATTGATGCGAGCTATGGGCGCCGACATACTTATTTGTATTGCTGCAGATATAGATGCAATATATGTACTGCTGTAAAAGGCTCTTCTTGCGATCTATGAAATGTTTTCGAGAGAAACTAAGAGAAAAATTTTGAAAATAATGGTGATTCAATTTGCATATAATCATTTTGTATATAAAAAAAAATTCAAAAAGAAATGTTGTAAAATAAGAATAAAACTTATAAATTTTAGCAGACTACAACAAATTAATTCATTGAGCGGTAATTGCATTCGTTTCTATAAACTTACAGAAGACTTCAAATTCTCTATTGCTGGTATCTGACGGCCGGTTGTTGACCCGAGCTGAGACATCAGCTGTTTTTAATTGTATTTCATTGCTGGATTTCTTAGAAAAGTATAGGTAGTGCATTTTTTATGAAAGTATCATTTCATTTGAAAGAAAGAAAGAAAAAACATTTATTTCTCATACAACGTGAATAATGTACAATTTTTGCTTAAGTATAAATTTGTGTAGCGGTGTGATTCAGAAAAGTGACCACTAACACGGGATTAATATAACAATCCCATTGCTGATTTTCAGTAGCCATCCTTCTACCTATCTCGACGCCTCGGCGGCGGCAAGGTTTATACCCACAATGCAATTTTTTTAAATTTTATTTGAATTAAGGAACGCGAGTGTTAGTTATTAGGTATACTAACACGATGGAACGTAAATAATGCTATTGAAACGTTTTAAATTTATGATTTTTTAATTCAGGATCGATTTGTTTTCCGTCCCATCATCAAAGGTGTCATTAGTACTATCGTCCGTCTTCGTTTCCGGAAGCCGTCTCCTAACACCTTGTTTATGCACACTGAATCTTAGTCTAAACTTATGTTAATGATACCATAAAATCTATGCTTAATATGTATGTACATTTGATTATATCTATTTTACGCAACGTATTTTTAATAATGACACTTTAAAAATGTTATTTGAGGATCAACACCATTACATAATTGGTTGCAGTGCCTACTTGGTGCGCGTGCGGGCGCAGGTGATGTGTCGCGACGAAGGCACGGGGGGGTGGATGGCACTGGGGGGAGGGGGTTTGGCCGATGTCATGGTGTGCCGTCGTGGATCAAGTGAGATGAACAGATTTTCTATTCTATTGTTTAAAACTTGCAGATTTGGCAAACTTCGTACCGCTTCAGAATCAATAAATAAAATAGTAGAATGTTCATTGCAAAATGTTTCAACTTTAGTAAGAAATGTGGTCAAAACTAAGCCGGAACGACAACTACTCGTAATCAAAATGATGCGTCATAAATTATTATAATTTATGAAATTATTGGTTGTCAATGTAAAAAATAAAAAAGGATTCTTTTAAGTTTCATTTTATTTCTGAACGACTTTAAAATTTAACTGATCTTGAAGTGACGGGACAAATATCAATGTTTTTACTATATAATCAAAGCCTTTTTTTCATATTTACTCATCTTTTAATTTGTCCCTAGACTTCCACAAACTAACGATCAGCAATTGACTTATATATGGATGCCCCTCGGTTTCACCCACGTAGAAACCTAAATTGGACTATAGATTTATTTTTGTTAACAAAAGTTTTTTAATTAGTTTAGGACAGATATACAAATATGTGTACTGAATATGTTAGAAGAACTGTGCTGATGTATAAAAATCTTTTCTGTCTATATATGTGTATGATGACATTTTTAGAAAATGGTACACTGAGATTGCCGTCGCTATACTACTTCTACATTTCATAGGATTAATACAGAAATATGAATAATATGGATTGATTATAGTCGGCATGTTTATTAACTTTTTAAATGTAAAGAAGTAATTATAGGGGCATAACTACAGTAGTTGGACATGAGGTATCGGACTTTGTAGATAATTAATACGTTCTATAATATTGCAGAACATTTTTTTGTTCTATCATAAATAGTGTCAACGGCGCACGCGTTGACAGATTTTTGTGATCAATTTTTTCACATCATGGGTTACATTAGTGCATTTTTCTGAGGTATTATTTTTTTTGAAAAAGTAATATAGCCTATATAGCTCAGTGAAAATCCAGCTTTGTAATGGTGAAAAAATTTTTGAAATCGGTCCATTACTTTTAGTGTGAAAACTTTACAAACACATACATACTTGCATACAAAAACACAATTTTTTACAAATACAGAACGTGATAAAACTCCTCTTAAACCGGTTCATGTGGGAACTTAAAATGAATTAAATATTTAATTGTTTCATTGCAATTATCAAACTGGTTGAATATACGAATGATATATGTATAGAACTTGTTAATAAATATATTTTCCAACCATTTTATACTGTGATCACAACTGTGACCTAAATAAAAAAAACTGTTGTAATAAAAAAACCGGTTCAAAGGCGTTGAACTAGTTAAATATAGACATTTGCTAACATTAATAATAATTTTAATATCAAATACGAATTAAAAGTCAAAGAACCATTGGAGCCACTGAAGGAACATCTGTCTAACTGAACTTATATAAAATTTACACCGATTCAATATTAATTGAAATTTAGTCGAATATAAAAATATCCCGTAGATATTCTGGTATTACTCTATAAAATTAAAAGTGCGTGCGTACAAAGTAAACATGTCAGAAGTGAAACTTTTTTAAGTCTTGTTTATATTTATACAAATCTAAAACTTTTGATATACGAAACAAAGAGGGAGGGAAAAAAGAAGATATATTAGAAATTTAATTTTCATTAAAATATGAAGTGTCGAAAATTAATACAAATAAAATATTGATATCTCAAATGTCGATTTGTAAATAAAAATTAGAAAACAGAATTTTTTTTATATTTTATGAAAAATAGTGTATTAAATTATGAAATGACGAGTAACAAACAAAAATACCACATTTTATATTAAACGAATTAGCATAAAAAACGCTGCACATCTTCGTGACGCTTATCGCGCGTTTCATCCGTAAAATCCTAATGCGCCTTAAAAAGTTTCACTTCAAAAAGATAATTACCAGCCCATTACCGTCCCACTGCTGGGCACAGGCCTCTTAACTCATATGAGAGAGGGCTTTTAGAGCATAGACCCACCACGCTGCTCCATTGCGGATTGGCAGACTTGGTACCCAAGTGCACTTTCTAGTCCTTCAATCTGATAGTCGATGTGACGGCAATCCGACACGACCGATGAAATGTAAGGAATTAACCCTTTTCGCTCCTATATTGAGTGTGGCTCGCCATCTTGTTTCTCACATCAATTCCTATGTCGAACTGGACCCGACATTATAATGATTCATTTTTGAAAGTAATTAATATTATCAAATATATTTTTTTCTTTTCAATACCAAACGTTTTAAATACTCTGTATTCGCTGACATTTAAGTTATGGTGGAATAAAAAACATATATAGGCAAAAAGCCTAAAAACTTACTCCTTTTTTGATAGTTATTTATAAAGTTAAAACTCGGAAGCGTTACCATGAAACACGGTAATTTGAAATAAAAATAATTAAAGGAAGTACCTGATTGACGTTTTCGGCGGATATTCGCTTCGTAGGCGCTGGGTTCAATGTCCGGTTGAACAAATGCTATTTTATATATAGTTAATATCTCAGTCGATTCAATTTAAGCCCTATGAGAGGTTAAGGGCGTATTAATTTCTTTGTCTTTAAAGTAGGACATTAGTGTGGTTAGGTTGATTACACATTAAATAGATAGTAGTAAGATTATAAATGGTGACACTTTCTGTATACTTTAGTATTATATTAATGAATGAAAGCCTTTTTAAACCATGAGCTATTATTTATATTTTGACCATATATCAAATTTTTTACGTAATTGGTGATAGGTTAGCGTTTGACTGTAATCTCGCCTGATAGTCTCAGATTGAAGCGCGCTAAGAGGTATATTACCCTCTAACCTCTGATAGTTTCTAAACAGCATCATAACGGAATGTTTTGCTAAGCGACACATATTTGCAAATTAGGTGATAACTAGCCATGACGGAAGGCTTCCACCATTCCAAACAAAAACAAATTAGTAAAATATTTACATTTAAAAATTCAAATCCCCGCATAACAAATTTAAGAAATTATATTTTTTATTTATCTAAGCTTGGACTGACGAACTGCAAACATTTTTCGTTTACCAAAACGTAATAACTGGTTAGTTAATGTATAAACTTCCATCCTCTCTATATATATATGGATTAATATATACATGTCGGAAAATAACGAGAGAAAAGAAGCATAAAGCATAGAGGTGTACGGTTCTCCGCTGACATCGTCATTAATGGCATCCATAATTTCCATATTGTGGGCGTTCGTGGGTAATGTTGGTGCAATCAAACACTTTATTAATTAACTGAGATACCAATTTACACAAACTCATTAATAATTATAGTTAGGAACACGACACTTTCAATAGTCGATCGCTCCGGCCGACCGTCACTCGAGAACTATCGAGAGACGCGCTGGACTATTGACTCTGCCCCATGCCGATAGCCAGATGGCGCCAGCGTTCCACAGACTATTGCACATGGACCAGCGATCCACAGACTATTACGCCCCGACATACATATATTTAAACTAGAGGCTACAGTTAAAAAGAAGCTGCCACTGTGCCAAGTTCATAGCAAAAAGCAACGTATCCGACGGTAACTTGTGCAAAATAACTATTAACCACTCTACCAAGTACGTTTTACCAAGCCTCGTCAACTAGTTAAGGTGTAAGTCAGGCAGAGCTATTTGCGAATTAAAAATATTGTTGTAGATTAGAATATTTTCTAAACCCGCTTTTATATGATATCAAGCAGGGGGAGGAGATATTAATAGCGACACAGCACCTTCGTCAGCGAGCGCACCGCACACCGAATATTACATCCAGGGCAGGCGAATCAGCGATAATGTGGTTTGTATATTATTAAAAATAATGTATAATGAATATTACAGATTTTTAGAATCATCATCGTCACTCTTAATAGATCTCTGCCAGATTGATTTCCATACAGCCCGATTTCTACGCCATTTATATACGACACTAGAAATACAAGTGTCCAAAAATGATAACTCTAGTCGGATATGGAAATTAAATATTTTTTTTTGGTTTTACGAAATCTTTTTGTTCTGATGAACAATTTTGATTGTTGCTGTTACAACGATTTTGGTTTCTAGCGTTGATATATATACTTTGAACTTCATAAGATTTGATTCGTGATAAATCAAAATATTCTTTATTCAAGTAATTGATTAGTATAAAACTTCATCCTTTCACGTGTAGAACATTTTATCTTGGATGTAGTCTGTTAGTTGACAATTAATCTACCAGCAGTATGGAAGATTGATTTTATCACGATACCGTACAGAAAAGTATGAAGTTACTGTTTTGATAACATTAATAAAATTTCGCATACAAATTGTTTGAAATAGAATTCAAGTTAATTTGCGGTTTAGATCTAAACGTCAATCGTTTTAAGCATCACAATTTATTCGCATATGTCGGTGATATTTGTAATATGAATCTTAATTCCTGATCACGTAGAAAAGCTTATTATAAATGTCTCAATTGTCTGCTGTGTTGCTTTAACATTTGTGATAAGATGTAGTGGCGAGGGAGACCTAGTTAAAAAGATAATCTAAAGGTAATCCCAAAATGACTGTCCTTTCATAACATTCAGTGATCGTGGGAAGCAACACCAGTAGTTGTTATTATGAACTCGAAAAGCCTAGCCAGGTTTATATAATTGCGAAAATATCTCATAGATAAAGCAAATTATCATTGGCATTTTAGAACCCGTAAATTCTTTGAAATTCTAATTTTTTTTATTCAAGCATGCTTTTACATTGTCTTTGTCACTTTTGAATTGTCAAATAGTTTTCCATATATTATGTCCAATATTAGATTAATGATGATATTAAATAACGACCTAGAATCCTCCTTCGCATCCTGATCTGAAATCCCACAAAAAACTCAGTCGGGTGTTCTTATCACATCACCATTAAATGTAATTTTTACTTTATTTTATAGCGACTAAGTAATCTTTAAAATTGTAGTACCATTTCTCTATTAGGTTTCTTACAAAAAAAAGATTTAAACTTTTTTAGGAGACATATCTAGGGGAATGAGGCAGTTTGAATAGAAATGTGTGCAGTGTCCTTTATCTGTATATCAGCAGTCGGGGAAGTTTTTTAATTATTACCCCAAAATATTTTTGTGTAAGTTGGTATTACCCCCTGGCGAAGAGCAAAAAAAAAACGAATACGCTTCTTTTTAGCATCTTTTATATTATAGCCCCCATGATAGTTTTGAAAAGAAAACAATAACTTTAAATTCAATCCTAGTAAAAGTTACAAAGGTTTCATTTTTACCCCCAATAATTTCATTTTACCCCATATGGAATAATTTAAACCGGTTCACTGACCGCTGCTGTATATGTTCAAAGATTCCTCTTACAACGCTTCTTTTTGTATTTTAGTTGGTGTTGGATTGCACTGTCAAAGATGACTTCCAGTACCACAAAGTTATGCCGACCTTCCATCACTGGGTGTCTGATGAGAAGCGATTTGGTCTCACTTTCCAAACAGCGGCTGACGCTCGGGCCTTTGACAAAGGCGTTCGGATCGCAGTCAACGAGCTGTACCGTAAGTTGCTATCCTGTATTTTAATACAATGAGAGACAACAAGAGACAAAAAGAGACAACATTTCTTTATAAAATTGTTTCTCGGTACTTTATTATCCGCAGCTCGATTTAATCCTAAGAGATTATATATGATAGGTTAGAGGCTCGATTGTTAATTTCAGATGCTACTAATATATGACTACAATGTTTTTTACGCCCTTCAATATTACAGTTCAATAGATTCAGGGCCCAGATTGACGCTGCTTCACTAATCTTCATCATTTTCTTTTCTATTTTTACCATGAAACCTACCTACCATCCCATTTACCCTTACTTTTAACTATTTATCCCTACAACATATAACATTCATATAGCAACTAAATCGAATTGAAAAATCACTGTTAAAGATGCTTTTTTTATGTGACAACTTGAGTTCAGTAATATATGGTTTACAGGAACAAGAGTGTAATAAATATTAACCTGGAGTTATTATTTAAAACTTTTTTCATAAATTCCTTGTTTTTTAATTTTATTCCTTCTAAAATACCTTTCACATTTCGAAAATTAGTTATCCATACATATAAAGTATAAATATATACAGGATGTTTCGGAATAGTGGTACAAAGAAAGAATGGGGACAGTTTACTCAAAAAATCTTATGTAGCAAAAAAATAACATTAGTTTTTGTCCCATGCAAAATTTATATATATAAAAAATATAATGCAGAGCTTTAGCAATAACAAATATTATATGTTAAATTATATTTAATATAATTTTTTTTTGCTTTCCCGCTACTGCTTTCCGTTGTGGTGAGTAAATATTTATGTACAAGCCATTACAAAATAGAAACCCTCTCTGTTCCAATTATCTGCTTCATTTATTAATTATTCCCATCTCCATTACTCCCCACACTATCGTTGATAGGAACAGTGTTTTGCTGTTGATATACACATCACTCTTTATGGCAAAATTTCTTAAAAAATGGGAAGTTGCAAGCGTTTCCATTATCATATTGACATAGATTTTGGTCACTACAAGACCATATGAGTCACACCCTGATCCATGTAATAGTCGATATATCGATTAATTTATATAAATACATTTACAAGCCTTGTAGGTACTCGTAAATAAAGTCTCTTAGATATGTATAAGGTATGATTTTTTATTTCCTAATAGAATAATATACAAATATGCTTCTTCCGAAGGTCTGGGCGGTGCTTGGCCTTCGATGTACGGCTACAAAGGGAAAAAGAGTCTGCTCAAGAGCAAAGAAGATGATGAGGAGAACAATATCTTCGAAGTCAGTATTCATCATAATATATACTCGATTAAATTTGTATAGGTACTAATTGTTAATTTAACAATAAAAAAAATAGGAGTATCTTTATCAGGACCCCCTAACATAAAAACATATATAATCTCTATATCCAAAGTTGGGTTTGATATCGAATTTTAAAGTGCTTATCAATGAAGTTTGCGACCGAAAGCGCAATTCGTTTAAAAAACTCTTTTTTTATCATAACAAAAACCCAAATAGTTAAGACATTGCTATTAGTCTGCTAGTGACATGTTATTTCTCTCACTGCAACAAACGCGGTACCACCGTATGGAAGGAGCGAGACAATGTACGACACTGTCTTTATATTCGCCGACTTGTTCAGATACAAATTAACCGGGGTCTTTTGGAACATACGTAAATTTTCATACATAGGACCGGAAAGGTTAACAGTGATATGATTTAATGGAGACCAGATTGGGAAAAAATATTTTTATCTTTTTTCAGTGCTTGAATCTGCCAAGTGATTCTCGTTCAAGCTCCGAGAACTCTACTGCAAGCCGTGTCCGCCGCAATGACGAACTGACACAAACACCCATCTTATCCGCTATCACATTGCCACAACATCCGCTTAGTGGTAAGCAGATAGAGAGATACAATACCACATAATAAAAATAAAAACAAAAAGATTTATTGATTCCATAAAAGGTACAAAATAGTTGCAAAAGTACTCGGTTTAAGATCCGTATCACTGGTTGCGTCGCGCAATATAATTAACAGTATTTTTATAATTAAACATTGGGACTTTTAAGAAGAAAAATGTAAGCACTTCATATAACTTAAGAAACGAACATAAACTTTTTCAAAAGTTTAGTAGGCTACATAAAATTAACAATTTATTCAAGGGTAACTTTATATGTTTCTATAACAAACTCCCGGATGACGTTATACTGATGTCACTTAATAAATTCAAACCCTTTATAAAAAAAAGTTGATTGAAAAATCGTACTATAATTTGAAAGATTACTTAGACGATAAACGTGGGAGTAAATGAATTACACTAGTCGTAATAAAATGTTTTAAAATTATATTGAAATGAAGATAATAGTTAAAAGTTCATCCGACAGAGTTATTGGTGGTTTCTCCTCAGAACATGGTGCGAAAACATGGTCTTGTAACTTTAGATTTTAAGTCGTTTTCAAATAGCAACACGAATCGTTCGTTGTAAATAATATATAGGAAAAAAACCCTATTTGATGATTCAAAGGGCTGTAAAAGCCTTCTTGAATAAAGTGTTAAATTAGAAAGAACAATTTTGTAAATCTCCTACCGAAATCACTGCTACAAAATTTTAAACGATCTCGGATTAATTTTTTTTTTATATATTTAATTAAAAATTAAAAATCGCCATCGTGATATGTACCCGTTCAAATAGTCAATATTTTTATATATATATTTTCAGACGTATTGAATTTGCAGTATGATGATAAACAAGAAGATTCTGAAGTAGAACGTGGTCCGTACGTACATCTGTCTGCGGTAAGTATAACGACTCCACACTGATTTTATAATATAACCCGCCGGAAGCTGGGGATTTTAAATCCCCCATGCATGAATTTTTATTTAAGAACTTGACTATTACAAGAGCTACATAATTTTTTTTTTGTAATAAAATTTTTAATAACGAAACCTTTTCTCGTGTTTTATTTTTTATTATCGAAAGCGCAAAATGTTTAAAAATATTGTTTTTGATAACAAAAAACCCATATGAAAAAAGTTGATTCGCAACATGTACATTCCTACCATTAGCATGTTTTATTTTTGTCTGCTAGTGGCATGTTATTTCTCTCACTCTAACAAACGCTTTAGCACTGTAAGGAAAGAGCGAGACAAATGTAAAACATTGTTTTCATTTTCGCTGATTAGTACGGCCGTGAGTGTCTGTCAGTCGCCTCATGGAAGTGCAACGGTATGCACGAGATGTTCCGATGACTCGGTATCAGATTTACAGTAAAAAGAACTGAGACTCTTGGTATTCTTTTTCGGATCACGCGGATTTTTGAAGTGAAACTGCTTTTGGTGCATTAGGTTAAAATTTTTACTGATGAAACGCGTGATTAGCGTCACGAAGATATGCAGCGGTTTTTGTGCTTTGAAACGTTTGAAGGTTAAGGAGTTTTAATATTTAAAATAAGTGTCATTTTAATTTCCCACTCGTCATTTAATAATTTAATATACGATTTTTCATGAAATATATAATAAAAATATTTCTGATATTGACAAAAAATACGCGGAATTTTTCTTTACAATTCGCCAAATGAACTATTTGTATTGTTTTCGACACTTAATATTTCAATGACAATTAAATTCCTAACATATGTTCTCTTTTTCCCTCTCTCAAGACGAAGACATAAAAATTAGTTTGCCAAATTAGTTTCACTTCTGACATTTGAACTTTATACACATTTTTTAAAAATATAATTGTATATAGGTCAATTGCCATATAGCAAAGGTAAAATGTTTATTAAAAACATATATAATACTTTTAATACTTAGAAAACTCTCCTCTTTTCTAAACCAAAGTAAAAAAAATTCGTAAATTATTTAATAAAATATATATAAATATCCATGCTTGTATAATGAAATCTCTCGCGTCATAGGGTAATCTACTTGAGATTCTAAAGAACGAGGTGAAAAGTAATAATATATTTGTTTCCCTTTATAAAGACTAATTTAAAAATAAATTTGTTATATTTTCAGGTTCACGAGTATGCTTATCCACAAGTGGGTCCTGGTGGCATTATTAGTTCTGAAAAATCGTCACCCAATACGAAACCACCGCTACTGAAAAGAGATTCCGGTAATATATTTTGACATTACATATTATTGTATTAAGCTATATTTAGACTTGCTGTTGCTTTCGAAGAATAGTGACACAATTAAAAAAAAGCTTATATTTCAGGAGAGACGTTTGAAAATCAAACAAAACTATTGAACCAAATTAAACATAGATGAAATATTTTGTAATAAATGAAAACATCATTTATGAGTTTTAAGTATGGGAGTGCCGTTTCTTATCGAAACTATTCGAAAAATTAAACGTCATTCCCATACATTTTTTGAGCGTTAGCAATCTTAGAAAGTAACTTGTCTACGGGCCGTGATGTTAAATCGAAAATATTGGATTTTAGTTATTAAATCTTTTGATCTGTTTATCAACATATTCATAAATACGTAACATAACAAGCTCACGAAAGATTTATAAGAACGTCACTAATAGAATCGTTGGTTATATTAAATGGTAAATATTTTTTTATAATGTTTGATAACTTTTTATTTCAGGGTCAATAAAGAAATGCGGTTACTCATCCCCCACTTTGCCGGACAAGAAGACACCGGAAACATTCCACGCAAGGATAAAGTGCAGGTATTGACTTTATCAATAATATGTAATTAGCATAATTTAAATATGTATATGGCGAAGGAGGCCCGTCTGTGAGGTTTTAACTATGGTTTTCTATGGTTACCTCATAGGAAGCATTTGTTTTGATAAACAATTTCTGTTGTCCTTTCGAGTCCTAAATGCGGCGTTGTTTCAACAGTTTATCTTGTACCACAGATGGCGTTACTAGCTATTTTTCTTAATTAATTATAATTTAATCTAGCCGGCTCGAAGCGGGGGATTTGTAATATGTATGCGTTTTAATTTAATAACTTGAGTATTGAAAAGCTAATTTCTTTATATTCTTTGTAATCACAATAGCATTATAAGGAATTTTTTTATTTTCTTTAAAAATATTGTTTTGACAACAAAAATCCCAAACAGTTGATGCACAACAACGACATTCCTATTATTACTACATTTTGTTTTAGTTTGCTAGTAACATTTTGTTTCTCATTCCAACGATAGCGGTACCACAAGTAAGGAAAGAGCGAGACAAATGTAAGGCACCGTTATCATTTTCGCCGATTTGTACGGCCGTATATGTCGCTCAGTCGCCTTATGCAACGGTATGCACGTGATGTTTCATTTTTTTTATTTCATTTCCATACCCCAGTTCGGATTAAGCGTAGCTTTAGATAGTTAGGGCCGGAAAAATGAATGTAGTTATTAAAGTATATTTCATTATTGTCTCAGGCACTGTCAGGAATGGTACTTGGAGAGTGCTAATCGTGCGGGAGCATGTAAATTTGCGCCGGATTGCTTCAAATCATGCATCGATTGTGTCTCATGCATCAGATGCGCTCAGGTAATGGTGACTTACAGCCTTTTTTTAAATCTTCATAACCAATTATGGGCAGCAAAAAATTATAGTTATGAGATTTCCTGGTTGCCCTGTTCTGAGAAGAAGCCAAAAGAAGTTCAGCCGAAATTCCCTTTTTTATCGCTACAATTCAATTTCGCTTATTCAAGTCAGAGAAATTTATTCACTAGATATACTAGATAGATACACATAGATTATTTAAATAATACCAAAATTTTAAGTTTTGGTATTATCTAAGTAATTTATTTTATAATCGTTGTACTAATGGCATTGTTTATTATCTTCATTACAATATTTATTAAACAATCGGGATTTTGGAAAAACAAATGATAATTTTATGCAATTATATATTTAGTTATCATTAGTTTCCTATTTAATGTGAAACGGTAAAAAGGTTTTTAACGAGCAGTAAATTGATAAAATTAAAGTTAAATCACGTAAAGGAATATCGAAAGATTGAGATAATAAAATTAAAAACACTGTAACACCTATGTTTTAATAAAACACGCAGTAAGATTTTTCAAGTGTTACACAATGAACATGATAAATGTCGCTAGTAAGCACACTCATGTTTTTGTTACTATATTAACACTATGTACTTCAGTGACCAGAAATGAACACTGAGACGTTACAAGTTTTTTCAGTTACTATCTGCATGTTTTTTGGCAAAAGATATCATTGAAACCTCTAGCAAAAGGTATAATAGAAAAAAAATGCTGTATAAACCTTGATCGTTTTTCAGTGTATGCTGTACCACTGTATGTCGGACGCGGAGGGTGACTTTGCAATGCACCCCTGTATATGTGGACCACCAGACGGTGCTTGCGCGAAACGGTAAATAATAGCAATAGATTTCTTTGAAATGCAATATCTCCAGTAATAACTAAACCAAAAACAAGTAATAATGAAAAGATTATAGCCTACACGAAGTTTAAATTCTTACTATAGAAATAAACTTTTATATGTGGTTTTATTAGTTGGGGTTCTAGATATCCCTGCCAGTGAAAAAAGTATAAAATAAAAAAGTCTTTCTGTTTATCTATGGTAACTATTCACCGACCAATCATGAAATCAAGTAAGTAGCAGCCTGTTAATTACACTTGTTGGGCACAGGCCTGCTCACTCTTAGGAAAGAGGATTTTAAGTGCATGCAGCCACCACGCTGCTCCACTGCGGATTGGCAGGCATAGTACACAAGTGCACTCTATTCCTTCTCTCTCACAGTTCGACACCACGGGAGTGAGATCAGGCGCAGCTTAACGTGATCTCCATCCCAACTTGGGGCACATATTGACAAAATCTTAATAGTAAACTCAATATTGATTTTTGAATTGGCCTGACCCAGGACTTGAACCGAAGACCTCATGTCTGAAGCCTGACATGCTAATTACTAGACCAAAGAGGCGCCTGAGGATCTCTCAAAAGAATGTAGAACACAGTCAGCGACTGTCCCTAGTACCTATGAGGCAGCGCGAAAGCGCGCCGTTCGTCAACGACAGCGAGAGGATTCGCGTCAAATAAAGCGCTAACCAACGACGAACGTCACGGCTTCGATTGTCGACTACCATGCGCTCAGCTTTCACAGTTAGGCGCGTTACTCGGTGACTAGGGTGGCCTACGCCTGATGCAGCCAGCCCCTTTCGTCCCCAGGCGAAGTGGGTTCGCCTCTCTGGCGGNGCAGAAGAGCCTTCTAGTGTGGCTTCAAATTTTATGCCCAGATCGGAGAGCCATCAATCGCACCACCCCTGTGTACAGGCAGCTTCCTACTTTCGGCTTTCCGGCATCAATGAAAACGACCTGACTTAACAGCTTATTGTCACATGTTATACTGGTTATGCATTAACAACAAATGCTCAAACAATACTTGGGATTTCATGTATTTAAAGAAAAAAAAATTTTTTTTCAATTATTAATAAAGAATTAAAGATAGATAAAAGTTTAAAGAAACATTACTATTGACGCTTTATTTGTGACAGCATGATTTGAATAAAATTAATATGCTTAGAACAAAATCGATTTAGTTAATAAAATTTAGATGTGCAATTAAGGAGAAAGTTAAATTGTGGTGTAAAAGATACTCTGGTTTATTCATAATCTTAGATTTAATATTACTTTTTAAATACATTTTAAAAATAGCCGATTATATCTTTAAATATAATACTAACTTCGACGAAGTTGCCGGAAGAAGCTAGTACATATATAATATATTATATATTTTATAAAGATAGAAAAATATATATTTCAGATGGCTCGGGGTAACACTGCTGAGCTTGTTAGTACCTTGCCTATGGTGCTATCTACCACTCCGATGTGCGCACCGAGCTGCACGAGCTGCAAGGCTAGCTGGTGGTGAACATGCACCACAACAAAAGTAACAACACAATAGAAATCAAAGCACAACAGAACATGAGTTTTAGTACAGATGCTGAAAGTTTGCACAAGATTAAGCACAAAAGAAAATGAGTAATGGAAAAAAGTAGAAAGTGTACACACAACAATTCAACTCAAGTACTACAAAAACACCTCCAAGAAAGTACCAAAACACTTCAATGTGAGTAAAGTGGTCTCATCATTTGCTCATTCAAAACTGCAAAAATTGGTTTATCAAACACAGTATATATGTAAAGCAATTACATCTAAAGAAATAAGGCTTAAGTGCGCTTGCTAAGGCTATCGTTGCTACATCCGTTTTAACAAAATGATTCATGAAGCTATAATATCCAGAAAAATGTGTAAGAAAGCAAAGCAACATTTGAAACTGAACAAGTACTAGCTAAGGATAAAGTAGCAAAATGTGTTTTTAACAATCACACTTTTCTTGCAAATTGACAACCTACAAGAAGGCAACAAACTTGTGAAGTGATAACATCAAGGGAAATATGTAAGAAGTCAATGAAACATTTAAAAATGAGCAAGTATCCTTGCTGGGACTAAAATTGGTTTACTGAAAAGACTTGTTAAGAGGTGACGAACAATATATGTGTATAATAAAAGATGATCTTAATTGATAGTGTTTCAACATCACATATACTTGAGTAGATATTTTATATATAAAACAAAACTGAGGAAATTGTTTTATTTAAATATAGAAAAAAGTTTCTTACAATACTATTTACTACTTTATTCGCAAAGTCGATATTTTATGTGAAATGAGAATATCAATATTATTTTTAAATGCTGTGTATATTTATTGAAGCAATTTTAAAACATTTTCCAGATTACATTTTTTATATTACAAAGGTATATTATTAAATCTCCTGTGAAAGAGACATTAACGGGAGTATGACGAAGATAAAACTAAAAAACTTATATATTTACAAATTTTAAAAATTTTACAACCTGAGAAGTGTTATAAAAATCTTTAAATTAATAGTTTATCTCCAATTAAGTGTAATCATATATAATGGAAATATACAATTTTAAAAATGTTAAATGCGAAAAATTGTGGGTTAAACAGTGGGTATGTGAAGTGTTTTTATATAAATGATAGTGTCATGACAATTTTTAAATTGACAACACTGGAGTGAAGAAACTGAAGGAACACTGAATATTGCGGAATCAAGCAATTAAAATGTATGTAAGTGATAAATCACATTTTTATACCAGTATTAATGAAATTCATTATTCCATAGGTTTTTAGCAGTGGGGAACCACTGGGAACATTTTAAAAATATATATTGAGTAATTAATATTAACAAGTCTGCTTAATTCGCCATGGTTCGTGTGCACTTATATATATATCAAAGTATATTGTGCCATATGTTTTGAAAGCTTTCGATTAATGAGATCCATGATTTTAAAATGTATTTGATCTTCAGCTGTGACTTAAATATTTTATAATACAATTTAATTTTATTGTTAAATTGAATGCATCTTGTTTTAAACTTAATATTTCATGGTTTAATAACATACTTTAACTGTATTAATGGGTACATACTAAGGTGGACATTATTAAATATAATTGCTGCTGTATTACCTATTAATACAGTATTAATATGTATATGTATTTTTAACGAGGATAATAAGCATTAGTTACATTTTTGTATATTCTATTTATTCTATTAAGAATACAAATTATATACAAGTTAACATATCTCATGATTGTTATAATTAATATTTAGTCTACCTTCAAACAATATTGCACAAAAGATTGTTTTTTCTATATCAGTTTCTTAATATCCTAGCTATGTATTTATTATTTGTATATCTGTATTAAGAATTATATTATGATGAATCATTGTAATATTTTTAAATTGCTTCGGAAATGCTTTAAGAAAAGTACATTTAATTTATATTAAAAAATCTATTTTAATAATTTTTAACTTATATTTGTACAGAGAAAGATTTCACTTTGACCATAAAACATATTATTTGTGTAATCGCTGCAATTGTAAGATATAATTGGGAACACTATTTCATAAAGTTTGAAGTTAGATTAAACAAACTTTACTAACATTTTTGGATTTCTTTATGAAAGATCTGATTATGATACAGGTTTTGTTAAATTTTAAATATAAATTGTTAATTTAATCTGTATATCCATGTACTGGAAGTATATAATATGATGTTTAAGCAAAATCGTAATGTCACTTTAAATAGCGATTGTCATATTTAATTAGTGTTTATAACTAATCTGTTAAAGTTTTAATAATATTAATGTTCATGTATTTCATTATAGGGTTATGATCATAAATTTTAGATCACATTCTCCGTTTCAATTCTAGTCTTAATTTCTTTAACGTTTTTTACTCATTTTTTACTTAATTCAGTTGGAAAAAATGACCAAGAATTTTTGTATATATAAGATTTTTCAATGAATCGTTTTAGGTAGATCTTGTTAGGCCTTGCACACTTGTCGTAACAATATGAAAGTAATATTTAATGAATATAATGTAGATATATAAAATCCTCACAATTGCTGCTTGGAAAGGGCTCGCACATGCAACAATTCTTGAAGATTTTTTATTTATTTTCATTGCAACGATACATTGTAGAATTTCATGTCGTTGCAGTGGAAGTCAGGATCAAAAACTGTTTTACCTAAAGGAAATTATCCAGCGTGTAACGCCTAACAAAATACGAATCGTAAACGTAATCGTTACTCTGCATTATAAATTTAAATCAATACAATTTAACTGTTTTTTAAAATATAAATACATTTCTTTCATGTTTTTAAGTGTTAACTAGAAATTTAAAGAGACTATATTGTAGGAATCTTGTAATAGGGTTAAAAAAAAAGAAATCAGTGTTTTAGTGTTTTATTTAATATTATAAGCTATACCACATTAATGGAATAAAACCAAAGTTTTATGTATGCGAAGGTTTGCGTAAGCTACCTCCGATCGTGGTTGTTTAAAAATAATTATAAAAATTAAATGTATTGACATATGAATAAATAATCGTAAACAAAATATTTAAATCTTTTTATTTAGCACACCTTTGGAAGTCGACTGGTTGCTTGCTTTACGCTTCAGCTATTTATTTATAAAATACTAAAAACCTGGCCTCGCGTCCCTCTGATAGTAGATAAGCATGAACTTCATGCATCAAATTAAATTCAAAATAATATAATCTACTCTACTTGAAATATATGAAATATAACTCTTCAATCATATTTTTTATTTATTTTATATAACAGTAATATGTCCATAGATTATAAAATGATAATGAATAAGTCGTAGAGTAAAGAGGAAGCGCCATTTTTGTGGTTTTCTTTTTGACATAACCGATTTTTGGTGGGAAAGAACACTTAAAAGAAAAGTAAGTTCAATATGTTTAATTTAAACAGAAATTGATATACAAACGAAAATATTAGCATCATTAAAAGACTTTTTAAGGGATTAGGCAGTTTTAGCTATGCAAGTCAATTATATTATTCCAATTGTTGGTAGATGTGAAACAAGGTTTAAGTTATAATTTTTATAGATGAAATGATTTTTGAAGTTAATGTTCTTTTGGCGCGTTTTGGAAAAATGATCAGAGTAAATTGTTACGATGCGCGCGCACACCATCACAAAAAAACCGACACCCTGAAGTTAGCTATAGTCAACATTTTAGTTTTTATTTTAATTTTTTATAATTATATAATTAATGCCTTTATTATTTTATTTTATTGTTACATTGAAAATATCAATGTGACATTGTTATCAAAATTATAAGTTTCAGACTCAACTATAGAAAACTGATTATAAACTATTTATATCCAGTTAAAGTCAGTTTACGTTTATTATTTTCGAATCTTTGGCCTTTGCCTTGCATAGAGTGAACATATGAAGGATTTATTTTATTTGACAAGCAACAAAAACTGCCGCGTGGATTTATGGTTAAAATTTCGAAGATACTCACTGTTGCTTATAAATTATTTTGAATTTTTTATGCAATAAAGCTTGTATTTCAATAAGACATTAAATAATCGCTCTAAAATTGGTGCTATCCAATGATTATGACTGATAATTTAAAAGTTCCGAGACAAAGTTTATGCGTATCATTGTTTAAAAAGATTTTTATCTTGTTACGCCAAAGAAGTATACCTTCTAACGCGTATACAAAAGTACACAAACGCTTTTTTTGTAGAGAAAGTAGCCCATTAGGGTTGGATGCAATGTATTTCGATGGATTGTAGAGAGGTTTTGATAAATTAAAAAGATAACATTTTTAAAAATATAACTTTATTAAATAACTTATCATATATCTAAAACTATTGAACTGCACCTAACTTTTCCAATTTTATAATCCAAATTTCATAGTACAAAAACAACAATGTTCAACAGTATAATAAAAATGGCGACACAACATCTCTTGCCATGTGAACCATTTGCTAGTTCATTGAGTCTTTCGAAAACGTGTGCTTGGGTTATATTGAAAGCTTCTTCCTGCTCTATCTCTTCCAGTATTGGCGTGATATCTGTGTAGTCTGAAGTTGAAGGAAGTGTTCTACCAACTAAAAAAAGCACAAATTGAAACCATTTATTTATGCCATCAAGACTTAATTTATATTGATTTTGTTGTAACGAAGATGGAAGATGGAACATGTGAAAGTGATATTGAAAGGAGAGTGAATGCAGGGAATATGGTAAATGGTGCTCTGTACGCCTTTATGAATAGCCAGATGGTGTCTCAAAGGGCTAGACTGGCAGTGCATGCTGGAGTGTTGGTGCCAACACTTATGTATGGTAGTGAAAGTTGGGTATGGCAGAAGAATCACAAAAGTAAAATAAATGCGGTAGAGATGAGAGCGTTGAGAAGCATGAGTGGATTAAAACTGAGTGACAGAGTAAGAAATAGTGTGATAAGAGAACGTTGTGGTATAAAAGAAGACGTAGTGACTAAAATTGAGAAAGGTATGCTTAGATGGTTTGGGCATGTAGAGAGAATGAATGAAAGGAGACTGACAAAAAGGATTTATGAGTCAAGAGTGAATGCGAAAGTTGGAAGGGGAAGACCAAGGCGAACGTTCCTGGACCAAATCCAGGACATTTTAAATAACGGCCAGGTCAAGAGTACTCTAAACCGACGAACTTGTATGAAAGGTTTAATGAGAATGAAAGAAGCGAAGGAGATATGCAAGGATCGTGGCAAGTGGAAGGATGTTGTCTCTGCCTACCCCTATGGGAATGAGGCGTGATGCTATGTATGTATATATGTATGTAACGAATCATACAATAAATAAATTACTAGCATAAGTACACTAATAAAATAAATATAATAAACAATGCCTGAGAATTATGGATTGCGAGGGAGGGCGCTGCCAGCGCAGTTAGTAGTGTTGAGTAGGACATTATTTTAAATACAAGTTTGTAACAGTAGCCTCTTTTTTACATTGAGGCAGTACAAGGCCCCATTTCAAATGAGGCGAGGCGTATTGTCAGAACGTCTTGTTTTATTTTCAATTATAGTACTATTTTCAAAAAAATCTAAATAAAAAGAATCTTAACGTACTTGATTTAAGGTGCACTTTTAAATAATGTTAATTTAAAATGAATCTTAATGTGATTGTTATTTTGATGTAATCGTTATTTTAAAATGTACTTTTAAGTCAGAGAGCATTTTATAATTACTTACAAATATTTGAATGAGGTTTTAATCTTGCTATCTCTACTCACTACGCGCATACTTTTATATCTCTCTATAGTATAGTTTGCTGAAGCAGAACACCAGGACAAAAAATTTGAAGTAGAACAGAATATGCCACTGAAATATCACATAGACAGCCTTATAAACAAAGACTGGCAGAGTTCAAAATGTTATCTCTTCGCAGCAGACGGGAAATCCTTGATCAGTGTTTTTTACATGAAATACTTCATAACAAGGTAAAGAGCAGCAACCTAGTTGAACAGATATCTCTTTCAGTCCCACACAAATATCCAAGTTACTGCATAAAAACGGCAAAAAAGATTTTTACACGCCTATCACCAGAACGCACCTCGGTAAACAATCGCCTCTAGTTCGCATATGTGATGGCTCAATAGAATAATCTTGTGCATTACCTGGCATCAATATATTTCATGACACATATCAGGTGTACCAAAAAAGGCTCACTGCTTATGCCTCGGTCAACCCTCTCTAATTTATCTGCATTTTTATATCATTTTATTATTGTTTAAATCTTTTTTCCTGTTTTGATTAAACTGATTATATTTCTATGTATTACATGTCAAAGCAAATGTTATGTTCACTTATAATTGATATACGTATAAGTAAATGTGTCCTAGTTTATGTTATTTTATATTTTGAATGTTATGTATGTATATTGTTAGTGTCCTTAAATAAATAAATAAAAGTATAATTTTGAGGTACTCGTAAATTTTCTTGACAATTATAAGAATTCATGCGTGCCCTACCCAACACTAGCATATAGTTTTTGGCGGAAAAGGAAAAGAAATCCATGATTTGTCATTGGAGACATAAATTATAAATGTTTGATAATACGTGTGGTATATATAAACAAATTTTCAAAACAAAACGCGGATATGGAGAAAATATTTAGTTTCATACCACACAGATACAGTTTAATATACAAAACCATTTTCGGTTAGATTAATATACAAAAATTATAGTTCTATACCTCCAGGTTCTGTGGCAAAATGCAGAACTGCTGATGGCTTACTCCAACCAAACCTGGTGAAGGAAAGTAAGTTGGATGAACAAACACTAGTTTTGAACAACTTGACACCTTACGATATACTTAAATATACATAGCGGCACATAAACATATCCATATACGTGACGCTCTGTAAAGATGGAATTTTTAAAAATGTAATAGAAACCATTGAAATTAATCACTATCTGCAATATAATCTAGTTGATTTGTCATAAATACCTTATACAAATATCAACCGTAGATACTCTTCATATTATTTATTTAAAAATGTTTGTACTTGTTTGGCTTTCAATCAAGAATAACAACGTTGCCTATCACATAATTAGCCATTATTTTTATTTCATTCAGTGATGTCTAAATCGAAACCAATAAAAAAGCAGGATAATAGTACTTATGTCTTACTAATTATAAATAAAATAAATCTTACAGATTTGTAAATAAAATAAAAAATATGATTTTAATACTGCTACTTTAATGCTCTTATCATTTTAAAATGAATCTTAATACAAAATCAAAAAGTTTGATTTTATTTAGAACTATTAGTAATAAATTATAAATCGATTAAAAGTACTTATTAAAATTAAAAAAAAAAACATTAAATTAGCCGTAACTGTAATAGATATCTCATAACAGTAACATATATGTTATAATGATAACAGATATCCTATATCGGTAACAGTAATTGATTTCTTTGTTGTCATCAGACGTAAATGGGTGAGTACACGAAACGCTATATAATATACTTATAACTTACCTATTCCTTGATGTAACGATGGCTTCATATACTGTAGAAGGTGTTAGTCCTCTCACTGTGTAAGTGGCACTATGTATGGGTCCTACAAAATGTTAATTATACATTACCAAAGACTAACTTTATAAATTGAAATAGTTTTATACAAATACTGATGTACAAATTAATGATTCAAATACCTTTATGGACAGGCATTACATAAATAATCTCACCGTCACTTGAATCTCCTGGGACCACAATCTTACTCCAAAGATTTGCGGGTGCTTCTGTAGTAAAAGCATCGGACTCAGGTGTCGACAGACGGCCGTAGTACGGTCGTAACCAAAGATTATATTCTGTATGGATAAGTATTATTAGTTACGACACATTGTAGTTGTATCTTATAGTTGGCATTAATATTATTTAAATTAATACTTGAATATGCATGCCAGGACTCCAGGAGGCATTGCTGTGTAAGATGGTCGACTTAGTTTTTTCAAGTTTGTAACAATGAAATAATTACTTTGTGGTAAATAATATTAATAATCTTTATTTCTTAGGTAAATACCCAGTACAGTCTCAGTTGTATTAACCTTACCACCTTTAATTTTACTTATTATTATGTTATTTTCATTAATATTTTAATTTTTTAAACTGTAAATATAATTTCTTAATATTGTATAATTTCTAACAATTCGTTTATTTAATAATATCATAAATAATAGCATTAACAGTAAGATATATCTTTGTTATTTTTAAATGTACTTTAAATCAATAAGTTAAGGTTCCACTTAATTTATAATAATTTCTATCAAACATGCCATATTCAACCTGTGGAGGGATAAATAGAGGGTGGTTGCTCAAGGCGACAACGACAAAAGTGGAGGTTGAATACTGTTAATTCTAAGTAGTAATTGTATTATTGATATGTACTACATACACTTACATTTGTAAGTGATCTATGATTAACATGAGTTATTTTTCGTAATATCATTATATAATTAAACTGTAGTGTTTTTTTGATATGTAAAAATAAATATTTTTTTTTAATCTCTTATTAGCTATTAATTAAACGTTGGGAACAATTAGAATAGGGGCTTGTTTATTAGATAACTTCATGAAAATGACATCTCACCTATGATAGTGGAATAAGAGTCAACTTCCCAAATCAAAGTGAAGCTTGTAGGTGTTGCCTTGTTTAAACCGCTGTCCACTTTGAATGACGCTGAATTAGGTACACCTGGACAAAATGTAAAAAATACTAACCCCTACTTATAACTACCCTTACGATATGAAGATTACGTTAGGAGGTGCTGTATGCCAAAATTTGGTATGATGAAACAGATAAACTTTAGTATTATCAAAGGATATCGTAATTACTTCAGTAATTTATCTATTTTTCGTTAATAGTAAATTAAAAAGATGCGCTCTTTTATTAATTCTCAACAGTTTTTTTATTATTCATCATTTGTCAAAATAATTAAAAATCTTTGTTAAATGTAAATATAAATTTAGAGCTCATACAGTATTTTTATAGTTTATATACAATTTATTACTTAAGTACTTTGATATATACTTAATCTGTGAAAACATCGTAGTATATAAACATTACATAAAACTTATTATAGTTAATCTATAATCATAGATAATAAATGTCACAGATAAAAATAATTATTAATTCTAACTGACATTACGACATTTTAAACGTATTTATCCATTGCGAAGTTGAGATTTTAACAGAAACAGAATGAATGTAAAATAAGTTTATTATTAGAAATTACCTGTTAATTTAAAGGATACGTCAGCCATGCCCAGTTTATTTTCAGCCCTAAACGTGTAGTTTCCGAAATCCATTTTACGCACGCTACGGAATATTAATTGGTGAACACTGTCTTGCACCATTAATACTATTCTGAAAGAAGTTATATAAATTATAAAATCCAAAACCCAACAAACACGGCCAGGTAACAGATAGGTAAAAAAATAACACATAAGTAAAAAACAAATTGACAAATATTTCTTTAAAAAGCAAATAGATCGAAAATTCAAACAAAAAGATAATAGGATAAAATAGATCAGAAAGAAGAGACTTTCTCTATACCTACTTTATATATGGACTTTTATGTTAATTTTCGCACGAAAGAAATTTATACGTACAGTTTATAATACGTAAAATATACTTTATTTATAAAGAAGAACATTTTGCATAAAAAATGATAATATATACCATAAAAATTTAGAGTAATAAACGAGGCTGGGTAAGCAAAAACGAGTTTTTTAACAATTTGTCATGTGTAAAAGCTATTTCATTATATTGATTTTTTAAAGAAGAGTTTTTGAAGTATGGTCTTCCTTATTTTAAATTCATCTTAAATTACCATTTTGTCAATTTGTTAAGTGTAAAAAAGTGTGCATATATCAGAGTACATGCAGAGAAAGTGAAGCTTATATTGTATTAAATTACATAACATTATTGAAGTGAAACTTCTTTAGGTGCAAGAGGGTAAAATTTTTACACATGAAACGCGTGATTAGCGTCACGAAGATGTGCAGCGTTTTTGATGCTAACTCGTTTGAAGGTTAGGTAGTTTAAATATTTACAAATAACATGTGGCATTAGAATTTGTCATATAATAAATTAAATATAATTGTTTTTTATAAAACATAAAATATTTCATAAATTCTCTTTTCCAAATTTTAAATTCAAAATCAAAATTCAATTAATAATTTGTAATATTGACAAAAACACGTGGCATTTACAATCCGTCATTTGAGATTTTAACAAATTATTTGTATAAATTTTCGACACTTTTAATTTTTTTAATGACATTTAAATTCCTTATATATCTTTTTTCCCTCCCTCTAAGTCTCGGAAATCTGAAGTTTTAGATTTGAATAAAACTTTTGCCAAAGAAGTTTCACTTGTGACATGTGTACTTTGTACGCATGCACTTTTTTTTTAATTGTCTACCTATTTTAAATACCTATTCATGTCAAAACGTCGCCTTTTTACAATAAATGTAATAAGAAGCTGGAGAGGCTCACCTGTCGTCAGTTTTGACAGGCTTGCCATCCCTGTACCAGGCGGTACGTGCTGATGGTACTGCAAACTCCACTTTGGCCGCGAGCACTGCCCGGAGCCCGAGGGCTGTGTGCACGAAACTACGCGCTGTTGTTACTACCGGTGCATCTTAAGATATAATTTTGTTTTTTTAAACGATTGGCTCGATTTTGATGAAATACTACTGGGACATCTTAACAGCAATGATGTAAAAAGGACATAGGTTTATTCCGAACCTTGTGGGATGTCCTTCACTACAGATCGCAAAGACGAACATTATAAAAAAATATTTGGTAAATTGAATTTGTGAAGTAAAGACATTGGGAATTAATACATCACGTCTAACACCACTATAGATTCGTTTCAGTACGAGTATGTGTTCACTTCCCGGATAACGTAAATATGCAAATTAATTTAAAACATTGCAAAATAATTACCCTGTATGATAACGGTTATGGCTGCCTTGATAGGATCTCCAACTCCATTGTTAACTGCACATTCGTATACACCGGCAAGCAAACGATGTTCGGCCCGGAATCGAATACGGGATCGGTGCTCTAGCAGTGCCATTGGCTCACCCTAATCACAAATTTTGAATCATCTCTTTCATATCCTAATAATAACATTATCAATAAATAACTTAAAACATCTAACCCGCAAAATATATTTGTTTTATATATCTGAAATATATACACACACTCCCACCCACAAACACACACAAAAAACTTATTTGCCCGTTTTTTTGCTGAAGTAAGCGCTTGAATGTGATGACACCTGATGTTAAGTGCTGAGACAGCTAAAGACGGAGGTGCGCTAATCTGGTAAATAGCAGCCCATTAACGTCCCACTGATGAGCAGAGGCCTCCTTACTCATGGGAGAGTTTTTAGAGTATAGAACCACCACGCTGGTCCACAGCGGGTCGGCAGCCATAGCACGCAAGTGCAGTCGCTATTCCTTCACACTCATAGTCCGATGTGACGGGAATCCGACACGACCGCATAGTGATTGTTACGTGGTGGAAGTGACAAGAGTTTTCAAGAAGGAAAATTAATTTTATTTTACTTAATGGTACATACTAATTTATCAATTAAACTTAGAAATAGCAAAGAAACAGAGTAACAGTATAGTTTGGGATTCGGGAATGGAATACGTCGTCGTTTTTTTTCGAAGGGTGTAGTTGATGTTAGCCCTATTGGCTTTGACAGCGTAACCGAGAGGGGTGGCGAGCGCAGAAGCTCCGCCGAGGGTTGGGCCCGTAGAAGGGCCCTGCTGCGTCGTGGGGGAAACGTTATTCTAAGGGCGCTTCCTGCGAGGCTTGGACCTAGGCTTAGAGCAACGTTTGCTGCTGCTGAAAAGGATAACTGGACAGGTGCGTAGTCTTCACGCCCATAGGTCCGCGACTGGGGTGCACCAGATAGCGGGAATCTTGTCCTCGCCGGCGAAGACGCTGTGTATGTGTGATTATGTACGGGGCGTTGTCAATTGTACTCTGGTCGTCTGGGTCGTCAAGGACGTGTTTGGGCCGCCTCTTCACCGCGTCGATTGAAATGACCTCCGGGTACTCATACGAATTTGAGAGTTGTGTGAATAAGTGGGGTAGTTTCTTGTCGGGATGTTTTAGGGTGGACCTGGCTTAACGTGCTCTCCGAGGCGCGGGGATGTAGCATAACGCCAACTTCCCAACTTCAGGTAAATATTGAGAAAATCTTAATAGAAAACTTAGAATGGATTTTAGAACTGGCCTGATCCGGGACTCGAACCCAGGACCTCATGTCTGTAGCCGAATTTTTCAACCACCAGCCCAATGAGGCATTCAACCAGATACGTTTTGATTAACCTTTTATGGTTTCTACACATCGTACCAGAACATTATCTCTAGCTTAGCGGTACGTTTTTGTTGGTAGGGTGGTATCTAGTCACGACCGAAGTCTCGCGTCAGTCCAGACTCAGAAAAATTAGATAATGCGATTTCCTAAAGTCGCCGTATCGAGGATAGAACCCAGGATCTGTGCTAGCAAAGCAAATACTCGCACCACTACACCAGTGAGGACATTGGCTTTAAGTTAACTTTACTCTGTTATTTATTATTTACATATATCGTCGTCGTCGGTTCAACCGATGGACGTCCACTGCTGGACATAGGTCTTACGTAATGGCTCCAGCGGCTACCGGCGACCCTCTTTATATCATCGGTCCACCTTCTGGGGGGTCTGCCTACACTGCACTGTCCAGTGCGGTGTCGCCACTCCAGCACCTTCGGACCCCAACGTCCATCGGTCCTTCGGACTATGTGCCCCGCCCATTGCCACTTTAGGTTCGCGATTCGAAGGACTATATCGGTGACTTTGGTTCTACTATGGATCTCTTCATATATAATTCGATCACGTAGAGAAACTCCGAACTCTGACTGACTCTGAACTTCCGCATGAGGCCCATAGTCAGCGACCACGTCTCAGAACCTACACGCATTGTTCGAAGACTTTGGTCTTCAGGCACTGATGATTATCGGACGAAAATTATATATGTATACAAACGTAATCTCTCATGGTCTTATTCAAGCTAAAATAAAGTCAAAAATGTACGCTGTTTGATATCATCATAATAAATTATCATCATATCATTGAAAAAGAAAAACTGAAAATGAAAACATACAACTGAGAATTAAATTCAGTTATTATAACTGGTCATACAAGTATAAAAATTTTAAATGCCTTATGTATTACAATAGGACATAATGGTAATTTTATCTTATTGATACACATATTTAGCAAATACATTTCATTCATAGTATCACAAGGTCAGACAAATTATAAAATATAATTTCGTAAATTTGTTGCATCGTAATTGCAGACAGGACCTCCGTTAGTGAATATTCGCCTCATTACGCGAGGCAGTCGAAACTAAGCTAACTCAATTACGAGCTAAAGTCACTTACTGACACGATTATAAGTAACTGACAAAAAAATGGCGTGTAAACATTTCTACTTACGTTCTTTCTCCAGTTTACAATGGGCGGTGGGGTCCCTGTGGTTTCACATCCGATATCCACATACTCCCCTTTCTTAACTTCCAGGAATCCATCGTCTGGTATGGTTCTCACAGTAGGAGCATCTAAAATAAGAATTATAAGGATAAAAGTGACAAAGTTAAACATTTTCTCGCGGATTGTGACTTTACAATGTTTTTAACTTACATTGCACTTCTATAGCGTGTGTTTGTCTTAGAGGTCCCCACGGCTCGGGTCGTATTACCTGAAATAAATGCAATTTGATTGTACTCCAATCTAAAATTCTATCTAAAATTGTTCATCAGAACATAAAAACAAATAATAAACTTTAGATTTCCGACTCTTAGTGGGAGGGAAAAAAGAAGATATGTTAGGTATTTAATCAATGTTATTGTCATTAAAATATAAAAAGTGTCGAAAATTAATACAAATAATTTATTGAAATTTCAAATGACAAATTGTACTCACAATTCCACGTGTTTTTTATCAATATTAGAAATTATTAATTAATTGATGAATTTAAAATTAAGAAAAAAGAATTGAAGAAATATTTTTATTTTATGAAAAATAGTATATTAAATTATTAAATGACGAGTGTTAAATTAAAACGCCACAAGTTATTTGTAAATATTAAAAACGCGTAACTTTCAAAGAAATTAGAAAAAAAAACGCTGCACATCTTCGTGACGCTAATCACGCGCTTCAACCGTAAAAATTTTACCCTCATGCGTCTAAAGAAGTTTCACTTCAAAAATTGTTCAGTATTTACCAACTCGAAATTTCATTTTTAGACACTTATTTTTTTTGCTAAACAGATTTGACTTTAGGATAATACCTAAAGTTTTGTTGAAATAATATTTTGCGGATTACTAGGTGTTTACTTTCCAGCATCGATATGTTTCTGTAACTTCTTAACACTGATGTATTTATTAATTAAATAGAAGACTGGTGAAATCTAATAAACCCAATACAGGTGCCTGCGTTTCATATAAGTTTTATGTAAAACGCTTTTTCTAAATATAGAACAAGATCGCCTTTTTTAACAATAGATTAATTGTACAACAGATACGAGAGTCCATCGCAAAACAGTTGAACAAATTGATTAATTACATAATTGTACCCTTTAAAGTTTGACCGGGCCGCTATGCCATTAGTGTTGTGTATGTTATGATATCGACAGTCGTACTTTTTACTTCGTATTCGATTACGCTTGATTTTAAGTACATATGAAGAATAGTAAGAATGCTAAAATTTAGTTTACATTGCATCTTACTGATAACTATAATTAAATATATAAATTAAAATTTGAAATAGAAAAAGGAAAACAACATATTTGGAATGATGTAAATTTTGTATAAATTGTTTATGTCTGTATTCTTATATAAAAAGTTACATCAAAATTACTTGAGATTGATATTATAGATTTAGATTTTTTATTAGGAAATCTATGCTTTAGTATATACATAAAATTGATGTATCTGCTATTTCAATATTAAGTGTATTGAAATGCAAAGTCAAAGTATATTTACTTGATTCTTTATACGAAAGGATGTCAATATGTTAGGCATTATTTAACGTAGAATTAAATGTCGCGGATATATTAAACTGCACATCTAAACGAATATTATAAAGTGGAAATATTTGTGTTTTTGTACGTATCTATGTATGTTTGTATCATTTTCACACAAAAACTACTGGACCGATTTCAAACATTTTTCACCATTACAAAGCTGCATTTTCACTGAGTGACATAGGCTGTATTTAATAAAAATGCATTAATATGTAACCCAAGGTGTGAAACCAACAATCTGCTATCGCATACGCTGCGAAAACTATTGAAGATCGAAAAATGTTCTACAATATTATAGAAGGTATTAATATCTACAAAAAAGTCCGCGATACCGTATGTCAAACTACTGTAGTTATGCCACTATTACTACTATTTTAAGTTGCCGACAATAATCAAACCATATTATTCATACATCTGTATTAATACTTATCCTATTAAATGATTGGATTAAAGATCGTTTCGCTATATTTTAAATTATTTAAATTGGACATTCCATCAATAGATATAACGAATTTTAAAATGTCAATGTATATAAAATTGTAGCGACCCTTATAACTGGACCTGCGACTGGTGAGTTAGCTCATATTCCAAGGCTACCAACAACATCAAGCTAAACATTACTAGAACGAATTAAAAAATTCTTTCATACCTCTTTGAAATCAAGAATTGTTCAATACCTGCCTCAAAATTTGCTAATGTCGGACATTGTATTAGTTAGTATTACACTCGTATATTCGTTGTAAAGTAAAATCTGCATATTGATTAGATCATGAATGTAAGTGTGTATCTAAAAAACTAAGTGAAATGAAACTTTTTGTTAACGAAAATCTATAGTCCTTACACTGTCACGCATACACAGCGTCTTCGCCGGCGAAGACGAGGTCCCGGCTATCTGACACACCCAGGCCGTGGCCCTCAGTCGCGGTCCCATGGGCGTCAAGACTAAGCATCTGTCATTTACCCTTTTCAGCAGCAGCAAACGTTGCTCTAAGCCTAGGTCTGAGCCTCACAGGAGGCGCCCTTAGAGCAACGTTTCCCCCACGACGCAGCACGGCCCTTCTACGGACCCACCCCTCGGCGAAGCTTCTGCGCTCGCCAATCCTCCTGGTTACGCAGTAAAAGCCAGTAGGGCTGACAGTAACTACACACTTCGAAAAAAAATGACTCCTACAAATTAGAATTTAATGGTGGTGTCGCTCTATACCATCGATATTATTTTATTTTGAAAATGTACATCCATATTCACAAATTGCATTACACGATCCAAAGGGCTGGCTGCTGATAGAACTAATTGTTACTGGAGCATCCGTTACATTTTGCAATTGAATGTGTTTTACATTTTCAATACGTTTGCGTGCCAATGCAAGTATTCTCTCAAAAGAAAGCATGTATGCTTTCTAAAAAACATCGATTTCGTCGAAAGTTAAAATCACTTGTTTATGTTTAATAATATGAGAAACCAGTTACGCCATAAGCTTATAAACTCTCATGTATAGACAGATAAAAAATTTTAATTCAGGGTTTTAAAGTGAGATTCATTAACTAGCATACCTAACAAAAGACTGACCATGCTAAATCTTATCTATCACTAAAGAGTAATAAGTTCTAAACAACTCCACTAAGCGATCTTATATAGCGTCTATGGTAATGCATTGTATAAATATACACACATAATAATGAGCTGTTCTCAACGATGTCATCTCGTAGTTCCCGATCCCGTAGACATATAGAGAAATCAACCATTAAGTAAATTTTTTTAAATCTGTTCTTAGCTGACCTCTACTCCGCCAAAGGAATATTCCTACCAAATTTTAAGTCTCTACGCCTTATGGTTCCAGAGATATCGTGATGAGTCCATAGATACCTGGATATCTCCATGTATATATGAACCCGCGACTTCGTCTGCGTGGAATGTGTTTTGGGTAGCATTTTCATTAATTTTGGAAATCTTTTAAACAAATAAGTTTAAACAAGTAGAATACTCGGCAAAAGGAATATTCCTACCAAATTTCAAGTCTCTACGCCTTACGGTTCCAATGATATTGTGATGTGTCAATAGTTAACACCCGCGCAATCCCCCTTGCGAGTGGAATTTCGTAAAATCCGTTCTTAGCCGACCTCTACTCGGCAAAAGGAATGTTTCTACCATATTTCAAGTCTCTACACCTAATGGTTGCACCGATATCGTGATGACTCAATAGATACCTGGATATCTCTTATACAAGGTGTTAGGGAACCGCTTCCGAAAACAAGGTTAAAGACAGATGTTGGAACTAGTGACACCTTTGATGATGGGGCGGAAAAAATCGATCCTGATTTAAAAAAGGCATATTTTTAAAACTTTTTTTCATTGTCTACGCTCCATCGTGTTAGTAGAACTAAATGTAACGCAAGTTTCATAAAGAAATCAGCAATGAAATGAAAAACAAAAAGCTGTTGTACGCGCGCCCAAATATTACCTGGACGTCTCTTATATATAGAGATAAAGTAATAAATAAGTTACCTCGCAGGTATAGTCTGCTGTATCGCGTGAAATAAGATCATCTATCTGCAGACTATAGTTGGCGTACATCCGAGTGCGTAGAGGTAGCAGAAGATTGGGATCCTTACTGTCAGCCAGCATAGTACTGTCTTTGTACCAACGTACCCGTAGTCCTCCTTCTGTAATAATATGAATAATAAAAACATTATAGAATTTACAGTATTGAAAAGCAAATTGCGGAATTTTGTGGTAGGAAAATGTTATTATAGTATAGACGATTTTTTAAATGATGACTTAAGCTATTACGATAAATTCTGACATAATTCGATTTGACATTAATAATTACTGACATAATAAATTTATTGATATCACTAAATATTTGCATGCCATTAAATGGCAAATACAGTGGAACTAATTTATATCTAAACACGGATGTAACCTGGATATGGCGATTAAATTTATTTGAATTTGAATAAAAAAAATAAACACGATTTATCCACTTGCTAGCTTCTGCCCGGGAGTTTTAAGTTGACATTAGGACGTCACTATCAATCACCACTATGTCCGAATTCACCGACAGAAAAGACATTGCTGCGGCTTATAAATCACCTTGATTCATAATCGTTAAATTACCGTCTAAACATCCTATTTCTTAATTTCCGATATAAGCCATCAGTATGCAAAATTTCAATCACTAACACGAGATTTTCACGTCTGAAATATTTTCTACTAATTTTGCTATATATAAATACATAACAGGTATCTTATAACAAAAAAAATAAATTAAAAGTGCGTGCGTACAAATTAAAACTTTAAACACATGTGAAGTGAAACTTCTGTGGCAAAATAATTTTTTAGTTTTGTTTATAATTATATAAATGTAAAACTTTAGATTTCCCACACTTACAGGGAAGGAAATTTACTTTTGATATGTTAGGAATTTCATTAAATACATACATATACATACATAGCATCACGCCTCATTCCCATAGGGGTAGGCAGAGACAACATCCTTCCACTTGCCACGATCCTTGCATATCTCCTTCGCTTCTTTCAATCTCATTAAATCTTTCATACAAGTTCGTCGGTTTAGAGTACTCTTGACCTGGCCGTTATTTAAAATGTCCTGGATTTGGTCCAGGAACGTTCGCCTCGGTCTTCCCCTTCCAACTTTCGCATTCACTCTTGACTCATAAATCCTTTTTGTCAGTCTCCTTTCATTCATTCTCTCTACATGCCCAAACCATCTAAGCATACCTTTCTCAATTTTAGTCACTACGTCTTCTTTTATACCACAACGTTCTCTTATCACACTATTTCTCACTCTGTCACTCAGTTTTAATCCACTCATGCTTCTCAACGCTCTCATCTCTACCGCATTTATTTTACTTTTGTGATTCTTCTGCCATACCCAACTTTCACTACCATACATAAGTGTTGGCACCAACACTCCAGCATGCACTGCCAGTCTAGCCCTTTGAGACACCATCTGGCTATTCATAAAAGCATGCAGAGCACCATTTACCATATTCCCTGCATTCACTCTCCTTTCGATATCACTTTCACATGTTCCATCTTTTGTAAATTTAGATCCCAAGTATACAAATTCTTTCACCTCTTCCACTTGTTCCCCATCTATCAAAATATTGCCATTCATCATAGATTCATCTCGTTCAAAAAGCATAACTTTCGTTTTGTTTACATTCACTTTCATTCCTTTCCCTTTCAAAGCTTCATTCATAATATTTAGCATCTCCTGAAGCTCGTTAGCGGATGACGCAAGTATTACTTGATCATCATAAATAATTTATAGTAATCTCAAAAGACAAAATGTAAATAAAAATGCCACGTGTTTTTTGTCAATATTAGAAATTGTTAATGAAATTTAAAATTTAGAAAAGAGAATTTATTAAATATTTTTATTTTATATATTTTATGAAAATAGTATATTAAATTACGAGAGGCAAAATATAATGCCACATGTTATTTGTAATATTAAAACTATCTAACTTAAAGAAGTTTCACTTCAATAATAAAAAACGATGCCTTTCTATCGAAGGGTTTCATTCTTGTTTAAATAAAAGTTGGAGGAGGTGAAATAGAGAAGGAAAAATGGACTTAAATACTATGTGGAGAAATACTATATGGATGTGGATCAAATTTCCTTTTTTGTAATTGGAAAATATTAAATAAATTACTAATGCTAATTTGTTTTTGTCGCATTTATTCTACAGAGGAAGATCATATGTGAATATGGAAATTAAGTAATGCATTCAAAGGTCAAAAAAAATCAGAGGAACAAATACCGATCTAAATCAACACAACAACTGCTTCCGTATTCAAATGATAATATAATCCGTCTAACGAGGGGGCCCAAGACGCCATTTGACAGTTTAATCCGGTCAACAACGCTTCCTATGTTTTTTAGTAATCTAAATCAAATCAAACATTCATTATCCCAAGGCTTATACAGTTTTTTAATCGTAAGATATAGTCATTATCTTACATTATTTTCAATTTCCGAATGATGTTGATAATAAACAACTACTTATAATCGTACAACGAACATAGTTGAATGTCCTTGTTAGTGTCATCTCTATAACAACATAATTCCAATTTATTTAATTTAGAGGAATTCATGTACTTCCTCGCTCTTTATTCGTCTAGGTAATAAAACAGACTACAGTATGATTTTTTCAAATAACTTTTAAACTACCTTCGCATTATTCACTTCATAATGAAACTGGTTTGGGGCACATCGGTTAAGTGGTTTCAAGATCAATAATTTCATATATATGTATCTAGGTGGGTCTAGTAATAAGGATGAGAGAATTTACGACTTGAAATATAGAAAATCTTAATCTAAACGTCATAATAGCTATTAAAGTTTATTAAAATCAACATATCGACGATGGAAAACAAACACCTAGTAACAAACGAGCACTAACCAGTCAGCACTAATAAAAGTGTGGGTATGTTAGTGGATGTAGTGAAACTTATATAACTTATACTGTATTTAATTATATCATATAATTTTGTTTGATATATAAGTAATACATTTATTTTGGCATACTATTGGACTCAATACATTCAAATATTAATTGTAAACAGAAATTTTTTACAGGGCTGATTCGAAATATTTTCTCGGATTAACAGTCACTGAGTAGTTTGGACAATGAACGCACATAATCCCAATTCTACAACACGGGGCATATATCATACTTACAGTGAACCCGAATAAGCACAATTGATACACAAAGATTCAAATCTATGCGTTCTTCCTGTCGGTAACGAGCACATTGATGCAAGATTATACTTTTAAATGGATAAACAATTTTATGCAGGTCATTTTAGATGAATTCAGAGTTAATATAACGGATTCCTTGATTTAACGGAGTTTTCAAAATCCCCTAGCACTGCCCGTAAGAGCTAATACAATATATATCTTTACATTATGAAGACATTTATTAAAATTCGCTTTGTAACCAATTTGAAATCAGAATGTAAATTAAAAGAATTACTACTCTTTATTTAACATATTTAACAATCTATAACGTACCCTATTGATTTATTTCACTAATTTCATTATTATATTCTGCAAGTAAATATCAATTCATGTCTTCACAGGCTCAGACAAGTTTAATTCTACTACTGTTATTTGATGCTAATGTTTTGTGTTGTTAAAGGGAATTGTAGTTCAACTCAATATAACATATTACTTGGATTAACGAATAGTTCCTAAGTCTCTTCGTTATATCCCATATGAGGCTGTAATTTTACTCAAAATGTGTTAAAAGCATTCTAAAATAGAGAACTTTGGCTTAATATGCCACATCCATTTGAAAAACTCTCCAAGTTCATATTTTTTGATATGGTTAGCTCCGTGTTGGAACGTGTGGAACACAAAAATGGCCCGCTTTTGTTCCTTTGTGTGTTTGTCAACTCATTGAAACCGTTGCCGTAACTGATTGAAACTTGCAAATTGCGGACATGTCAGTATATCTATTTATAAATCCACAATCCACATCTCTGTTAACTTATATTCAGGTTAGATTACAATTTCGCCTCTATCCAGAAGGCATGGATCGTTTTCCTACAGACAGATGTAGGGGTTGACCGGACACAGATGTTTTGGTAATTACATGCACCAGATTATAGGCTGCCTGCTATGAGTTTCGTGCTTCCATAGATTCGGCGCACCATACATTGACAGAATAACCTCAGCAATACGTCCTAGTATCGCTGATTGGGGGAAACCTCTCGTTGGTGAGCATTGTCCGCGCAATGCTTGCCAACGAGACCAGTTGTAAGACAGTTGCCACCTTCTGCTAATCTGTTATCTCGCTGAAGAAGTCGCCGAAGAGTCATCAAAATGTCGTCAACGCTCCCCCGCTCTGATGTATGAGCCGGGGTAACAGGATGCGTAGATATGTACATCTTCTTCCCTCTCCATGAACGATTGAGATAAGGGGGCTACATCCAGAGTACCAAACTGGATTACGCATGCGCATCTCTGGTTCTCCATTCAAAGATGTCGAGGGTTTTCCGCTGGGTTTTACTGGGTATTCTGACTTGTCAGTGAGTCCCACACCACGTGCATAAAGGTATTTCCCAGCGTCAACAAATAACATGGTATTTTCCCAACACATTGAATTGTTAGTGAATAGTTTTTTTTATTCCTGAGAGGTTAGCCGGAGAACAGTAAGAACTGTTCTCCAACCGCCATAGGAGGCGGGTACACGGCAGCACATGTTTGTGCAAGTCCTTCCTCCTTTGTAAACTCTTACTCGGTCCCATCCGGGACATCAGAAAGGAATGTGCGAATAATCTTAGCATCCCCTATTAACGGATGAATAGGGTTGACCTGGGTATTAGTGGGTATTGCGTTTATAGTTAGGTCTCCCTCGTAGAATCCAATACTCCCATGCATGTGCATGCATTTCCCAGCGAAAAAAAACTTCTAACTGTAATTTTACCTAATAATAAAATGAGAGATGGTAACGCGCTAATCTGTTAAGAGGTAATTTACCTCTTAATATTCACAGAATAGCATCCTACCAGAACACAGATTATTTTGTTTGAATCATGTCTTTACAAGGAAAGGTGATAGGTGACCCACGACTGAAACCTCCCACAAATCCAAATTTCGTCCACTTAGGAAATACAATTTATTCAAAACCAGCTGAGTTTTTTAACCACGCACAACTATAATATTATACAATTGTGTACTGGACGGTCACGCAATCAACTTTGGAACTGTTAGCTAAGCGAATACTTGGATCTCATACATGGATCAATACTCAGACAGGCCCTCAATATTGAAATCCCATACAAGCGCTTACAAAAGCGTTTATTATCTCTTTGGGCCGGTTTGTTTGTAAGATCTAATTGTTTTAAAGGTTACTCTATAAAACCATTAGACCAATTTAGACTTGCTGGCGTAAGGTTTGAATTTTTTTTTTATGAAATTTTTGTCCTGGCGTTAATTGAACCCTGTCGAAAGCCCGAGGAATTGCATTCTTAACTATTGGCTTGCAGTTCATCATGACAAAAAAAAGTAAATATCATATAAACTTGTACAATTACGAAAATGACGAGGAAGCCTTATACCCTTAGATTTATTTACTATTTTTATTCCACTTTTACACTCACGCCCGTTTACGAAAGAATATATATATTTATTACATATAAATAAATTTATAATAATTACTTATGTACAAAAATATGAAATAATACATATACCTACACAAACAATTACATAAATAAATATAACGGGCGAACCCCGGCAGGGAGACCAAACGGCCGGGGGTCAGGGCTACAGGCTGAGAAACCGCCTGACTATCCTAGCCGAGTCCAGCAACACCGCCTTTTGCATCCTTGCTGTGAGCGAACTGCCACGGAAACCCAGTCGTCTCAGATGGTGAGCGAGACATACCAAGCCCGATCTGCGAGGTTCTGTTCCGTTACAGTAAGATTCGGCTCCAGCAGCAAGAACTCGCGGTGCATTGCTGTCCGGTAGCCAGTCCGTCCGGTTTCCCCCCCCCCTGTCGCTCGCATGACATTCTCGTTCATGAGATAAGTCCATTTTTTTATTTTTCTTATATTTATTTTTGATTGTAGTTCTAATTTAAAATTAATTTATTATTATTAATTTTAATTTCAGTTTTGTTTTTTCTGTATGTTTTCTGTATTTGTTTTGTTTTTTATGTTACATTTTATTTACTTGTAGATTTAAAATGTAAACTGGGACATGTGCCTTTTAATAAAGATAAATTAAACATCTGCAAAACCAATGTAACAGCGAATAGTGACGGTTGAAAAGGTTAACATATTTAACCGTAACTCCCAGAAAATTATCTCGTAATATATTTTCTTGTTATAAATAGATTTTTTGAACGATGGGAAACATAAGAATAAACTATGTAATTGCCATATTATGACTTCGTCTGAACATAGCGGTTTAAGCGTCAAATATAAATAACATAAACACAGCAAGACTATAATCTAATCATTAATAAAAATGACTGTTTCAAAAATTATGGCGGGCTATTTGTTTAAACTAATTTAAAATCATAAGGCGGCCTGAGAACTGAGCGACTGGTAAAGGCATAGAAAAATGTCGGCAAGGGGCCACGTAAGGGGCCCTAGGGTGAAGAGAGTATCTTTAATGCCTTTCTCTTGGAGAAGAAGGGGGTTAAATCCATTCTTGCATAATAGAAGTCGAAAATTCTTATTAGATCAATTCTATTTTGGTTGCGGAATTGTTTTTTTCATTCCATAATGTATTCTTCGTAAATAATATAGAATCCCAAATGGGCGGAGGGCTGCAAGAAATCTCCAAAGTTCTTATTCTTATTGCTCAAAATGTGCTGAAATGATGATCCAAATAGATTAGATAGAGAAAAAAACAAAAAAAATAAATTGTTTTATAAACCATATATTGACACGAAAGATGCAAGCTATGACTTTTGCAATCATGGCCTTGGTTGCTCTGGAGAGCATCTTTCACTTTACCCCAACTCTAAGACGAAAAAAATTGAGGCGATGTAAAAAAACTTTAACAGAACTTTTATAGCCAACTAAAAACCTTCCAAAAGTGAGTTAGTCTATGTTATAAATTCTTTTAAATACATTCATATTCTAGATATTTGAACTCATGGTTCAAAACACCTGAACGAGAGGAATTAAATCTTCGTGTATAAACTGCCTTATATGTATAAAACAGTATGATTACATTCTGGACCCAAGGCGGCACAGTTTAATTTAGTTGAGCTACTAAATAAACCACTGAGTTACTAAATTTATGTAGATCATTTCAAATTACGGATTAAAATAATGAAGTGGAAAATATGGACAGTTGGGACTATCCGACTCAGTAGAAACTCTTCATTTCGGTTAGATGTTTGTTACATTTTTTTAATAAATTGAATACATTCACAATTTAAAATATTCAAAATGGAAACGACAGCCATAAGATATAAAATTAAATGAATGTTTGTTAATCTATATATGAAAATATCATATTTTTCTGCAGTAATATTAATAAACAAAATCCATTTATTAAATGACTTTAACAAATGGATTTATGTTTCATAAATTTTGAGTATTTAAATTTTTTTCCTGACCCTTTGGGAATACGGGACAATTCGTTCTTAGTGACTGCCTACATTCAGGAAAAATCACTAATAAATTTCAAGTCTAAACCCATCTTCACATTACTGCCTTTATATTATTGCCTATCTAATAAAAACGATTGAGGGCAATTAAAATGCATTTGAAATAGTCTAATATATCCTTATATTATTTCCAATGTACGACTTATGCCTGATATTAAAGAACAAATTAAAATTTAAACTTAGACCATAACTTCGCACTAACGTTTTGAAAAGAACCTGCACAAGTAAAAAGTTAAAATTACTTATTAAAAAACATTTTTTTGAACCTGTGTCATCCACATAACAGGGTAGCAGAACGGTGTCATTTTCATAAGCCTTTACAGTCACTGGTACACTTTTAAAAACTTTGTCACACAATGACACTTCCACAGATAATATAAATAAAAATAAATTTAAATATATGGCCATTTTTTTTAATTATTAATAACTAATTTTTAGAAAGTACTTTTTTATTTGTAGCTGTAAATATTTATGATAATAACGTATAAAATGATATATAAAAAATTATGAGGTTAAGTTACAAGATATTTGAATTTGACAGTTAATGTTTTTCTATTCAAAGCGCGCGCAACTACGTAAAAGAACAGCACTCGTCTGCTCCCGCGCTCGCGTCTCTCAATGAGTCTCTGGATTCCCGAGTGGCACAATAAGAGAATTAATATTCATAATAAATTTTTTTTCATAATATAAATACATTCATAGCATCACGCCTGATTCCCATAGGAGTAAGCAGAGACAACATCCTTCCACTTGCCACGATCCTTGCATATCTCCTTCGCTTCTTTCATTATCATTAATACCTTTCACACAGGTTCGTCGGTTTAAAGTACTCTTGACTTGGCTCTTATTTAAAATGTCCTAGATTTGATCCAGGAACGTTTTCATAATTGTACAGAAATTATCTTTACACTACAATTTTACTACCATCGCATGTATATTTGTACGTAACGGAATGTTACGGAACGGAACGTTAGAACGACATTTTAAAAACGTTTCAATCCGTTGTGATTGATTGTAAATATTGCAAACTTATCGTGAACCAACCACAATACTGGTAAAACGAAATTGTTCGTTCAGGACTGTTACGATTACCGCCGCTTCCATCCAACAGGAGTGGGTAATTTGCACGACTGCTGAAAGTGATTATCAAAAGAAGGCTTCCTATATGGACGTATATCTTATAAATTATGTTTTATAATTTAAATAATAAATACTTAGAATTTTTGCCTAAACTGTCAACGAACCTAAAAGATCTAAAATTAATAATTTTTGAAGTAAAACTTCTTAAGGCGCGTGAGGGATTTTTTTTACGAATGAAACGCGTGATTGGCGTCACGAAGATGTGCAGCGTTTTTTAATGTTTACAATTAACATGTGACATTTTAATTTACCACTCGTCATTTAATAATTCAATATACTATTTTTCATAAAATATAAAATAAAAATATTTCATAAATTCTCTTTTCTAAATTTTAAATCCAGAAACAAATTTTACTATTGACAAACAAACATGTGGCGTTTTTATTTACAATTTGTCATTTTACATTTCAATAAATTATTTTCGTTAATTTACGACACTTTTAATATTTAAATTAATTCAGTGAATTCCTAGCATATCTTTGTTTATCCCTCGCTCTAAGTCTCAGAAATAGAAAGTTTTACATTTGTATAGACAGGACTTAAAAAAAAGTTTTTCACTTCTGATATGTATACTTTGTACGCACGCACTTATATTTTTTTATGTATTATTTGTTTAGGTAAGTGATAATACAGTATGAGATGGCAACACGCTAATCTGAGAAGCGGTAATTTACTACTTTGTAGTTTTAACATAGCGTCGTAACGGAACGAAAATGTATTGTTTAGCTGTACTTTGTAAGACAGTAATGACCTACTCGATTACCAAACCGACATTTCCCATCAGTTCACACCTATTTAATCCACCCAGGAGACCCATTTTTGCATTTGTTTTTATTAAACTTTACCATTACACAAAAAAATTGAGGCAATCGAGACAATTACATATAAAATTGTAGGTAAAGGAACGTAACACCAAAGTTTAATGAATTGTTGCCATGTGTGACCTCAACTTTAACGCATCCCGTCAATTAATTGATTCACCTTTATAAAGGAGTCGGCATTTAAAGCAAGATTAGTCACATAAGACGCCTTTCGGGATCGCATGTCAACTTTTATAAACACTTCCTTGCATATTACTGCTAAGATATAAAGTCTTTAAAATATTACCTAATTAGTTTATATGCCTGAGAAAATATTTTTACTGTAACGTGTATATAAAGTCTTTTTATTAATGACAATTATTTATATTTTAGCACATGTATATACAACAAATATTTACAGCTATAGTTTTTAAACAAAATTTACAAACTACGTAATGCCTAAGTCCAACTTGATATGATATTTTTTATCTTTATATTATCTTAACCTTTCCCATGTCTAAAAGGTCAAAGGTATCAGGTTATCTTCCGGATTGGTCAATTATTGACGTAAATACTTCTATTTTAACCCCGCATAGGCTAGGCTAGGATTTTGTAGATAAAGATAAAACTACAATTTTATCTTTATATACAAAATCCAAAAGAATTAGCCTTATAATTTCTTTCTAATATTTTTGAAATCAACTCGTATAGTGGTCACAAAGGTATATTTACAAGTTAAAATGACTTTTTATGTACGATAACGCTACTCCGAACGACTAGAGCACTACGATTTGTTCATGTGATCACGTGACATATCGACATAATACGTCATTCACATACATTTTAAGCGGTCTACTGGCGTTAGCGTAGTTAGAATATCTTCTTATCTATAGGGCCTGGGCAGAATAGAACTATTAATATGATTATTAGAGTAATAATTTATTAAAAACCCTCTTTGTAAACTCAACTGAGGGAATTTATTTGGAGCTTAGACCAACCACATTGCTATATTGCGAGATGTTAAAGTGGACTTTGAGATATATTTTGTCACTGTCTTTTTTGACTAAAGCAATGAATAATATTAAGAGAACTTTTTATTCTAAATCTATAATGTTATTAGATGGTCAGAGCGAAAAGTGAGGCTTCAGCATGTCCAACGGATTATTATCTTCAGGGTTTCTTATATAGGGCACTCAGTGGCGTATGAGAAGGGAAAATAAAGCCTGTTTGTTAGACCAGGCACCTCTGAACTAATCTCTGAACCCAATGATCTAGTCTACGGTAATGAAGACATTGTTTTTGTATTAATCCCGTTGCCCATTTGATAGATTGTCATGTCCTAGGAATCGGGCAGGATTTACTTTAGGTGTTCTCTTTTGCTCTATAAATACAAAAAGTAGTTTCTTGCTTTGCCTTTTTCAAAAGACCGCTAATATCGAAATAGTACTCTTTAATATCAAATAAATTATGTGATGTAATGAACCCGGACACAAATAAAATCAACATTAAATCTATATACCGTTAGAATGTCTAACAAAATGTTAATAGGTCATGGATAATAGTGTGAAATTGATGCTTTTTTAGTCAGAAAAACCGTGTGTGGTCGATGAAAGTTGTAACGGTGTATCAACGAGTAAGGATAACATATTTGATCAAAAGAAACCAGTCTGTAATTATTTTCTTTAATTTTTCTCTTAAATGGGAAAGGAATATGTTTTAGATCATACAGTCATGGGACCTCATGAAAAAAATGAGTGCTTTTTTGAAACCATGATGCAAACAAACAATATGTTACACGATCAACTGATGCGAGCCATGTGCGCCGACAAGTTGGCCTTGGCTACACTGACGTGCGGCTGATTCTAATATGCTATGCGTTAGATGAACAAATACGTTTGGGGCGAAGTCAAAATCGTTTTACTATAATATCCAAGAAAATTAAATGGTTTGCCACAGATGTGTAACAACTAATAACCATTGTAAAGTCTAAAAATAACTGTATCTACTCAATGGTCGAAATAACAAGTACGCTTCAATTTTTTAATTGAAGTAATGATCTTGAGTCGACGCTTTAGAGCCAAACAAATATTAAATTAAAAATGACACAACTTTTTGACTCAGCATGTTATCGTAAGAAAACATTACATGTACTATACATAGTATTACGTAAAACACGTATAAGTTATAATAATCAACTTCTATTATAAAAAGGTATTTTACCACCTATACATTACTTTCAGATACCACTACAGTCAAGGACTAATATGCGCAATAATTGTTTATATTTATAAGTCGGATATAAGATGTAATTTTCAACGATTAAATTACAAATTTCCAATTCCGTCAGTAGATCAAATATATAATAATCAAATTCTTTAAAAATATTCACTTATACAGTCATTTTAATACAAGAAATAAAAACAAACTTGTAGTACCTTATTTTAAACTGAAGAAGCTTCAACAATCATTTGAGCACACCCTTTTTCATAAGATACCTAAATCACTTTTGAGTTTGCCTCCACATCATTTTAAGGAATATGCTAAAAACGACCTATTACAAAAGGCATATTATAATGTTCAAGATATTTTAAGCGAGACAGATGTATGGACTTGTTTCCTGTTGCACATGAAAGCTAAACACATTGCAGCCTTCTAAAACTATATATTTAAAGGAGTAACCGTTGATTTTCTTGCCGGTTTCTTCTCTCCGGAATCAACGTTCCGAACCGATGGTAGATTTGTTACCAACCGACAAAGTAATGACGATTCAAAAGTGCATTTTGAGCTTGAAAAAAGAATATTTTGATATTGATAGTCTGTTACCTCACAATTTTATACTGAAATGAGATATCAAGGCCATTGACCCTCATATAACGATACAACTATGAATGGAAGATTATTTAATTCAGCGACAATTCAATAACGTCTGCCACTAAAGACATGAATTGATCACCGCCTTTTGACTGGTAATTGTTGAATGGACATAAGAGCTCAATGAATAATAACATTCAGTTATTTAATAATTATGTATTTTTATGACAAGTTTGATATCATTTAATCAATAATATTTTAGCTGTTCCTGGTGGTTCAAGCCTAGTTCATGATCATGTGGAAATATGAAGAGTTATGTTATTCGAAACTAAGCTTTAATCTACATTAAAATACACAAAAATATCATGAAAATAGGCCCAGTCGCTTATGAGAAGTTCAGTTAATTGCAGACGTATAGGAGAAAAAATATATTGAAAAAAATATACTTGGAAAAGCTTAAAAATTACATGTTTATGACAAAAGTGTTGAAATTCTTAATAGCGAAGGTCTATTTTAAGAGTACTGCAAAATGTGTGCAACTGATTGCATGATTGAAAATTAATATTAGTTTAAATATATACATTTTATTGTAATATTTTGTTATTACATGCCTTACAGAATTTAAAAATGTTTTTATCATGAAACAACAATATCAATAAACTTAGACTACTCATTATAAATTGAAGAAAATTAGCAAAAAATGTAGGGTGAAATGCGCAAAATTTGTGTTTTATTTCAAATATACCCCTGATTATGATATTAAAGAACGACTTGAAATCTAGTTTACGCTGTGCTCTCTTCGGCGAAGAACCCACAACTTACTCAGCCAGATATCCTTCATTAAAATCAATATTATTTTTTTTTAATGCATTCATCAAATTTACCTGACAACCTCTTTGATTTATTATTACAATATAATTTCAATTTCATAGTATTATCGTCCAAATAGCAATCTTCTAACAAAATCTTTTAATAACAACTTTAAAAGACTTTGTTGTGAGTGACCGCTTTAACCCGTCGCTGTCTTTTGGAAGTTTATTATCGAATTGGCAAGGTATACAGTTCTTTTTAACTTTTTTCGCATCTCCGTATTGTATTAAATCTTGTAATTAGATGAAAAAATAATCCCTAATAATTATATTTTATTTCATTTTCTAAAATAACGCCATTGTTGTATTGAGACGCTGCGTAGTTTACATGAATTCTAAGAGATAGCGCTACTTTTATGGTTATAAATATATCCGTTAATAATTAATGAAAGTATTGCATATCTAAATTATAATAGAAGAATATTATTTTTTTTTAATTTTAATAATTATTTTAGTAGTTTTATGGTAAATTTTAATTCCGTGTAAAGCAACTTAATAATTTTATGAAGTGGCAACACTGACAATGACAACAGTCACAAAATGTCCGACGGTAATTGCCAAAGCGACGTCACTGAGCCGCCTTGCGCAAAGAAAATTAAAAAAGACGAACAAAATGAAAACGGCGTAACAGAATCGCAGTTACAGTTAAAAGACTTTGTCCTGAGCAAAATTTTAAACAATAATACAAATAGGAAAATTGTTTGTGCACTCGGCAATTTTAAAGACAAAAGTGGTGTGGCGTTGGTTCTTTTAGAAAAAAATGCTTTTAAAGAAGAGGAGCTGAACAATAAGGGATACTTTTCTGAGGAAAGTCAGTTGCGTACATTTTTCCAAAACGATATTTATGGTAATTTCGAGTGTTACCCAAAATCTACCATTAACGGTAAGCGAAAATTAGAATTTCCAGAAAAATAATATCTCGTCACTTTCAAATTTCAAGGTTTTTATAGCGAATTACATCGTATATAGTTATTTTTGTCAAGAACGTGAGTAGTTTGTTTATTCTTATAATATTCGTATTTATGTATTATATATCAAAACATGCTATAGAATCATTAATTTCTTGAATGTCATTAAAATGATTACTAATTACTACATATGCGTATAGTAACAGATAACGATGTATTTTAAAATAATAAAGATAATATGAGGATGAATTTAAGACAAAAACACTTTCTTTGTCTCTACTGTATTGTTTTATGAGTCATAGCTGAAATAATATATATCTTTTTTTTTTACAGGTATATGTGTTTTCAACTTTAAATAAGCTTTTTGAGCAAATGAACATACATTTAGTAACTGAAATTACTTTCCCAATAACTTAATAATCTTTTAATATGTAACCCCAAATGGTATGGTTTCTAAATCTTGTAGACAATTGAGTAAACTATTGTCTGCAAATAAGCTAGCAAGTTGTGTAAACATTTAACTAAAGACAATAAGATTTATAATTATTATTACTTAAAACTTAATAATCTATTAATATGTAACCGCAAATGGTATAATTTCTAAATCTTTCAGACAATTGAGTAAGTTATTGTCTACAAATAAGCAAGCAAGTTGTGTAAACATTTTAAGGACAATAACATTTTTTATTATTACTGTTATTATTTTTAGTGCTTTTTTTTAATACTGGTAGTTACAGTATTACTTGTTACTCATGGTTTACTTATTTCTGGAGATCTAATGATTTTATAGAGCACAAGTAGGACATGATGATAATATAATTCTTCTTCTTTATGCCCCTCTCCAACTAACGAAGGTTGGTAGTCACCCGGTCGACTGCTTTTTCATAGTTGATGAAGCACAAAAACATGTCCTGTTGCATCTCTTTACATTTCTATATCAGAACTTGCAATGCCAACAATGCATTTAAAATGTCCAGGATTTGATCCAGGAACGTTTGCCTTGGTCTTTCCCTTCCAACTTTCGCATTCACTCATAAATCCTTATTGCCAGTCTCCTTTCATTCATTCTCTATACATGCCCAAACCATCTAAGCATACCTTTCTCAATTTTAGTCACTACATCTTCTTTTATACCACAACATTCTCTAATGTCACTCAGAGTCAATTCACTCATACTTCTCAACGCTCTCATCTCTACTGCATTTATTTTACTTATGTGATTCTTCTGCCATACCCAATTTTCACTACAATACATAAGTGTTGGCACCAGCACTCCAGCATGCACAGCCAGTCTGGCCCTTAGAGACACCATCTGACTATTCATAAAGGCATGCAGAGCACCATTTACTATATTCCCTGCATTCACTCTCCTTTCAATATCATTTTCACATGTTCCATCTTTTGTAAATTTAGATCCCAAGTATACAAATTCTTTCACCTCTTCCACTTGTTCCCCATCTATCAAAATATTACCATTCATCATAGATTCATCTCGTTCAAAAAGCATAACTTTCGTTTTGTTTACATTCACTTTCATTCCTTTCCCTTTCAAAGCTTCATTCATAATATTTAGCATCTCCTGTAGCTCATTAGCGGATGACGCAAGTATTACTTGATCATCAGCGTAGAGTAAACATTTGATGAGTAATTCATTCATTCTTAACCCATACATACTTTCTTTTAAATCTGTCAAACATTTATCCATGAATAGGTTGAACAGCCATGGTGACGCAACACATCCCTGTCGAACACCCCTTTCGACAGGAAACCACTGCGTGTACGCCCCGTTTATTCTGACGCAAGCACTAGAACCCTCATAAAGAGAGTTTAATGCTTGAATCAATTTACTGCTTACCCCATATGTAGATAACGTTGACCACAGCTCATTCCTCACCACTAGATCATAGGCCTTTTCTAAATCAACGAAAGTGCAATAAAATTTTTGGAAATGTTTTTGTACTTGGTTAGAGTGCTTAACACTGTTTATGATGACTAAATTTATTGTATGGTAGACAATAACAATTTATAATATTATGTAATTTCATGCAGTCCTCACTCTGATACTGTGAAGTTACATACCCTCTGGCAATGTGCAAATTCATTCTTAGTGTCTATATAGCAAATAAAAGTGAGCTTCTAAACAGCTAATCCAATTTAACTGTTATTTTTTTGTGTTCAGATGGATATAAGAATGTTTTGAAATTTCACATTGATTCCGATTTTCCTATATTACACCATAACAAATAATATATTAATATACAGACATTTTATTGTTTCAAAGGTTCAAAGAATTTATTTTTATATTACCATTGTATTTACAGGTGTTAAAACAACAATAGTATATCCTGCAACAGAAAAGCATATTGCCAAGTACAGCCAACAAGAAGTACATATAATTTTAGAGACTCCAGAGTCCTATAGGAATTACACTTTGCCGCATATTGAGAAGGAGCAGTTTACATTACAGGTAAACATGTCAAAATTACATATTGTACACTTATTTTCTTATTAGAAAAATGTTTTTGTTTACTATTTATATTTATCATTTGATTACATGTAACTACAGGTTAGTTTTATAATAGTATTTATTTTAGTTATAAAGTCATTAAAACTTATCATTTATGTTAATGTTGTATTAAAAACTTGCTAATTATCCTGAATACAGTATTGTTTATGTTGAAATTTGTAGTTATCCTACTTAAAACAAATTTACTTGTTTGTCATAAGTTTCATGAAATCATAAATATATCTCTTCTCTCACATAAACACAAAAATGTTTCTACCAATATCCCTTATTGACTTTAAAAACATCCAATCAATGTGCCCTAAACTAGTTTTATGTCAATAATACAATGACGCTTAAGATCAAAAAACTCAATCACTTATTACAATACCTACAAAACAATTCACAGTTAACTTGAAATTTAACAGTTGAGTGGAATGTCTTACTAGTGTTTGTATTCCTTGGCTTGTACAGTCCAGGCAATCTTAAAGTTAGGTAGAATGGCATACCTGAAAGCCACTAAACAAAAGAAGAAGAAGAATAGAAATCTCTTAGGCAAGCTGCATGCGAGGCTATATAAGGTGTGATTATAATCAAGTGTGTGATTACAGCTAACCATGCCTTTTGTACATAAAAATCACAAGACAATTTCGTATATTTTCAGTGGGTATACAATATTTTAGAGGGCAAAAGTGAACAGGAACGAATTGTCTACAACAATAAATGTGACAAGGAAGGATTTGTTTTATTGCCTGATCTTAAGTGGGACGGACTCACAAAGGAGACATTGTATCTTCTTGCAATAGTGAGACAGAGAGGCATCAAATCACTGAGGGACCTGAATGGGAATCATTTGCCATTGCTAAAGAGAGTTCGTGATGAGGGAAAGGTATGTAATATATAGTTAAATTAGTTATCCTATCATGAGCATTTGTTGCAACTAAATTGGATCCTGTTTCCATGCACACTAAAGTGGTGATAGTAGTATGATCACTTCTCCCATAATGGCTCAAAAATAGAAACAGCTGATTGTTAGTTTTCGATGGACTGCCATCTGCTTTTAATATTCAGTTTTAATTGTTTGAGTTTCATATAAGACTTTTGCTATACTATTGAAAATTAGAAAATGAATTTTTCACCACTTTGTTTTTTCAAAATAGATGTAGGTAATTTTTGTTGGTGTTTTAATTTTAGAAAGCAATTCTTGAAAAGTATAAGGTACCAGGCAGCCAATTGAGGATCTACCTCCATTATCAGCCTTCATTCTACCACCTACACATACATTTTACCTATCTCAAGCACGAAGCACCTGGAATATATGCAGAGAAATCCCATCTGCTTGACACTGTCATTGACAATATCGAAATGATGAATGATTATTACCAAAACGCAACTTTACCATTTACCATCCGTGAGATGGACACACTCTTCAACATCTACGAAACCAACGGTCATATTAAGAGAATCAAGGAAAATATAGAATTAATTGACAAATAATTTAGAGAATTTTAGTATTATTTCATTTGTTGTTCAACTGAAAAAAAATGTTAGTTAAAAATATATTCATGGAACTGCGTTCCCGGCTACGCAGTTGCAATGTTTACATTACAACCAATGTGGATTTTAAAAAGGAGTGTAATTTGAAAATAAGTATACAATCCGATTGCATTGTACTCAATTATTATGATAATGATGATAAAATGAAGAGACACGACAGTTTGTCTTCTATAGAAAGCCTATCTGACTACTCTGAAGACGAATCTGAAGTTACATGTGTGATACCAATACAGGAATTCTGCTTTATAATACCGAACTCAATGTCGTGTCTGAAAATTGATAAAAACACCATATCGTTTAGAATTTTAACAGAACCAAAGAATGGGGGGAATTTTTACACTGAATTTATACCTACTACTGAGAAAAAAGACATTAAAGTCGACCAATTGGAGATAAGTTTTAAATGTAAAGAGGATATTAAGATAATTTGTGCAAATTGTTCTAATGTTATATCAAATAGTTCAGTGAAATTTGATAGAATCTTAGAGCTGCCAACATCAAATATCGATATGTCCGAATGGTTTTGCCACGGACATACATCAAATGAGATTCTCAAGCCAAATACATTAGACTTTCTCTACAGACTGACATTTTTTGTCGTTAACAACAAAGTTTTATCAGAGAAAATTAATAAATTCAATATGAAACGAACTATATACCACTGTAACAGATGTTTGGCTTGGCTTGGTATTAAAAATAAGGATACAGTGAAACTATACAATTCCGATGTAAAAATACATCATAATTCAAATATAAAACATATCTTTACACATAAAATCATTCAGGATGTCTGTGTTGATGATTTTATATACACAGTCGAGTGTTTGACTAAGGAGTTCAACCTCGGTCTTCAGTATACGATGATGTGTAAAATTGTACTAGAGTGTACTGTATCTGCTACGAAAAAGCAATTTCTTTTAATATGGGTTATGGATAAAGAGTTACAAGTGCTGAGGAATATAGAGAATCATATAAATTGTGATAAAGTTGTATTACAGTCAAGCAATTTAACAAAGATCTTGTATAAAATTGAGCTGGAACTCAACGATGAGGTTGAAACATGGCTGTCCGATCCTAGCGTTGTGAGCACTGATATATCTAAAAGTATGTTCTGTCGTGGTGTTAATCACTTGAAAAAAATGTCCTTGAAAGTGCCAGAATCTTTTCGCTACACAAACGGTTATTCTGTTGGTTACTTAAAAGCTTGAACTATAAATAAATATATGACGGCATAGTTGTTTATTTTAAGCTCATTATTTGCCTATTTGTCTTATCCAAATTTAAAATCGTTGATATATTTTTCATACATGCACATAATCCTTGAAAGAATTCAAAATTTGGAAGTTAAAGGCTCGCTCAAAATTGTAATGGCATGGGGCCGATCGCCTCTCTATTGCTTGCACACGAGTCTCAGGCGAAACGTCACGAGTGACGCAAAATTTATCACTTCAAAAACTAATTATTATTCTACTGAAAGTTCTTGTGGTACGATATAGAAAAATTTGCAATACACGTTTTGTCTTTTAATCCTTACTGTGTCGCACTTACTTTGAAATATATAATGAAATTGAAATAAAATTATACTCTAGAAACTTGTAATTTAACGTTATTAAAGGCTCCAAAACTGCCTCATTTAGCGGTTAGCATATTCGACTACAGATGTTAGGTTCTAGGTTTGAGTCCCGGGTCAGATCAATTCGAAATTGCTATTGAGTTTTCTATTAAGATTTTCTCAATATGTGACCGAAGTTGGGAAGATGGCGATGTGATCCACCGTGATGTGAGCACGTTAAGCCGTCGGTCCTGCACCTGATATCTCTCCGCTCGTGTCGGATTGCCGTCATGTCGGACTGAGAGCAAAGGAGTAGAGAGTACACTTGTGTACTATGCTTGCCAATCTGCGTTGGAGCAGCGTGGTGGGTCTATGCTCTAAAAATCCTCTCTCTCATTTGATCATTCCGGAAAAAGTAAATGATTTTTGGATAACAAATAAAAACAAACATTTAACAAAATATGTATTTTTCAATCACAACGCTTATAGCTTTGATTATTCTATAGTTCTTCAACATGCTGAGGCGAATCCCTTACCTGCGAAATCGCATTGACGATAATGGAATAATTGAAGTACCAGAACAATCCAAACATCACTGCATATAATACATCTGGGTTTTTACTGTTAAGGAAATATTGAATAATTATTTATATCCTTTAAATAACCTTTTGTTTTCCTTATAACCTTTATCATTCTGTAAACATCTTAAATCTATGTATATGTCGGCCTCGATGACGCAGGATGGGAGTACGTCCTTCACTAGCTGATAGCAATTTTACCCTGCTGGAAATCAACCAGCAAAGAAAAAATTTTTATTCTAAATTTTTTGTGTCTGAAATGGTGAGAGGCTAATACCTCAACAACAAATAAATTGATAAATAGGTTAATTACCTTTTACCAGGTAAGAGCGTTTCCAAGTTGGACAGTACTAAATCACTTACCATCAGGTAAGATGACAGTCAAGTGCTAATATGCCTGCAATAAAAAAGTATTTCACAAAAATACAATTTGACACAATTCACTGATGGCCCAGTGGTAAGACATAGGATTTTTTTATCAAGTGAAATGTTCAAATCCTGGACTGGCACCATTATCCTGCCTCTGTAGAACTTGTGTTTGTGGTATGTAATTGAATATTCATAATTGTAATTGTTTGCAAAGGAAAATATTATGGGGAAACCTGTATATACCTGGAGCAATTATGGGCAATGTGTAGCCTGCCAACCTGCAGTGGAGCAGTATGGTGTGTATGTGCTCTAAAACCCTCTCCTATGATTGAGGTAGCCTATGCATAGGAGTGGGATATCAATAGTCTGCCACTTACCAACACCTTTATCAATCTGTTGAAGGTTGTGTACTATTATAGCTTTATGCAAGCTAAATTGTTAATTTAGTTAGCTACATCTCGATATTTTCCTTGACTGGGTATAATTAGTGACTCAGTTACTTTCCTGTTTTTCTAACAACCATGAGGATATTATGAATTGGTCTTGCTCAATTTTGTGCAAAACTAATTGTTTTTTATTATATTTTTTATAAAATTATAGGATTAACTGCCTCACTGATGGAATTTTGTGGATGATATCATCATTTAATATCAGATGAGATCATAATAAAGCTCTATACCCTGTCAGCAATAAAAATGAGATAAATGATCCTGTACAGGAAATAAAAGATAAGTAGCAACATATTAAATCCCATTATTATTGTTCAATATAGGCCTCCCCCCCTTATCGGAAAGAGGGTTTTTAAATCAATGACCCACCACCCTGCTCCACTTTGGAATAAAATCCACTTAGGTCTAAAACAATATAAATATTGTATTCATTTTTTATTGATAAATTATATCAAGAATTTTTTAATCAATTAGGCCTTACCTTTTGAAACATCAAATAATATATTTTCATCATTATTTCCAACATATACTGATGATAATATTTAAAAACATTAACAGTTAAAATCTAAGGTTACAAGTTACAATCCTCTGTGCCATTTTGAAAAGAACTCACAAAAAACCTTAAATGGGTAGGTCATTTTATCATCACCTTTGCAATATAATTTCAATTTATTTTATACAAGTTAGACCTATTCCAAAATCTAAATAATCTATCTAAATTGAGCTTTCTTTTAATAAACATTTAAAATCTATTAATAGGTATTTCAAAAACATTCTCTGGTAGGTTTTTATTAATATATAACGTAGCAACATTGCATTATTTGATGCTCAGAATTGATAAAGTTATACCTTTAAAATAGTCATGAAAAACGCCTGTTCTCTTTCATAAATAAATGATAAAAAAGTAACGAATTAACCCTCAGATAAGGTTTAAAGTGACAATGTCGTTTAAATATACATAAAAAGGATACGTATTACAATTTTTTCCCAAGGCTCCACCATGTATAATTCTGTAGATAACAAGTACCTTGTGTACCAACGCTTTACGATGTTTCGAAGTCTCTTTGCTGAATCCATTATACTCAAATTATTAATATAAAGCACTGAATAAAATAGGTTCTGAAAATTATGCTTTTTATCCTTACTATAGAAAGAAATATTTAATTGTAACTTCTAGTAAATATAAAATAGATTTTTTACAAATTTATTATTTTCAATACCGCTGCCTTTCAAATACAAAACACAAATGTCAAAAATTAAAAGAACTAGTCATAGATATTAAGTATGAGAGTTATTGCTTTTGTTTTCAATAACTGTTACTCTGATGTTATTATAGTTCCAATTACTGATATGTTATCAAGTTATTTGTTAGTAAAAAGTTATTTCTTCCTTAGACTACATATTAGGTATGAGGTGTTTATTTTAGATATTTAGTAAAAAGAGATACACAAAATATATGATTGACAATGACTATGAAAAAGATAATATATCAGAATCTCAAACTGAAGATGAGGTTGAATAGACTGAAAGCTTTGCCTTACCCATTAAAACTATCCAAATTTCTTGACAATCTCTTATCAATAATGTTATTTGGTATAAATTATATAAAGACCGTTTAATTTTGCCTTAATTTATCACACTGCTTCTTTACTCCACATAGTTTTTATAATACTCGTTCAATCCATTCAATAGTTTATTATTATTTTTTATTTATCTTTATTAAAAGGCACTTGTCCCAGTTTACAGTTTAGTAACAAAACGAATACATAGAACATACAGAAAAAATCAAAACTTAAATTAAAATTAATAATAATAATAAATAAATTTTAAATTAGAATACAATCAAAATTAAATCTAATAATAATAAAAATACTAAATAAA
>JACTOM010000194.1:3928953-3959762 GCA_015832385.1 Elymnias hypermnestra | reverse complement strand
TTTTTTTTTATCTTGTTCAGCTCCTCCTTCGATGCCGTCTTTATCTCGTCAAGAGAAGAGTAACGTCGTCCTTTCATGGGCCTCTTCAGTTTAGGGAACAAGAAAAAGTCACAGGGGGCCAGATCTGGGGAATACGGTGGCTGCGGCATCATTAGTGTGTTGTTTTTGGCCAAAAAGTCGCGCACAAGCAACGATGTGTGAGCAGGGGCGTTATCGTGGTGCAAAAGCCAATTTTTGTTCTTCCACAAATCCGGGCGTTTCTGGCGGATTGCTTCGCGCAAATTGCGCATAACTTGCAAGTAATATTCCTTATTGACCGTTCTTCCCTGTGGCAAGAACTCATGATGCACCACGCCCCTGCAATCAAAGAAAACTGTCAGCAAAACTTTCACATTCGATCGAACTTGGCGCGCTTTTTTCGGTCTTGGTTCGTGCGGCAGCTTCCATTGAGATGATTGAGCTTTGGTTTCCACGTCATAACCATAAACCCACGATTCGTCACCAGTTATGACCCTCGTCCAAAAAATTCGAAATTCGAATATACGTAACCCGCGAAAATTCAAAATTCGCGATACTTTTTGAACACACCTCGTATATTGTACTTGTTCTCAATTGATTTCTATAACATTTAATACAATTGCGACATTGCCTAACTCTATCACACTGGTATTTTTACAAGTTGAAGTTATAATAATACCCGCTCACTTCATTTTAAATTTTGACAATAAGTATTGCTTCCTATAATATAACGTTAACGGACTGACCCCCAAGTCAACGATCCTTCTAGTTTGGGGTAGTAATAATAAACTGTAATTATAGAAGAATAAAGATTATTATTATTAAGTTATATGTAACCCTCTTTTGGATTTCAGTTATTTTCATTATTTGTTATTCCATGCGTAAATTACCAAATAATGGATATGTTAGATAATTCGTCGTCGTCGTCGCTTCAACCGATTGACGTCCACTGCTGGACATAGGTCTCACGAAATGATGCCCACAAGGCCCGATCTTGCGCCGCCTGGCTCCAGCGGCTACCGGCGACCCTCCCTATATCCTCGGTCCACCTTGTGGGGGGACTTCCTACATTGCGTCGTCCGGTGCGGGGTCGCCATTCCAGCACCTTCCGGCCCCATGTTAGGTAATTATCCCATGCTTACTACAGAGTATAGTATGTGAACGGGTAGAAATGAGGCACATGCTACAACAACACTTCATTTAAGCGAATGTCGTAAAAGCGCGTCGGATGTGTAAGGATAGCAAGGGTAAAACCTAATATAAATATTTAAATAATAATATGAAACCGTAACTCGCTGATTTAAAATAAATAAATTATAAGGGGATGAAATCAAAATTACAATAACATTTCAAAGTAAACGTTATTTAAACATGTACCTTAAACGAAACAGCGTAAGATTCTTTTTTATTTACAATTAATTATTCATAACAAATTGCTAAAATTGAAAAAAAAAACAACATTAAAATCTCTCTATGAGGGTTCTAGTACTTGTGCCAGAATAAACGGGGCGTACACGGAGTGGTGGCAAAAGAGGTGTTCGACAGGGATGTGTTGCGTCACCATGGCTGTTCAGGTTGAATTCATGGATAACTGTTTGACAGTTTTAAAAGATAGTGTGTATGGGTTAAGAATGAGTGAATTACTCATCAAATGTTTACTATACGCTGATGATCAAGTAATACTTGCATCATCTGTTAATGTGCTACAGGAGATGGTAAATATTATGAATGGAGCGTTGAAAAGGAAAGGAATGAAACTGAATGTAAACAAAACGAAAGTTATGCTTTTTGAAAGAGAAATTTATGATGAATAGCAATATTTTGATAAATGTGTAACAAGTGGAAGAGGTGCAAGAATTTGTATACTTGGGATCTAAATTTATAAAAGATGAAACATGTGAAAGTGATATTGAAAGCAGAGTAAATGCAGGGAATATGGTAAATGGTGCTCTGCACGCCTTTATGAACAGCCAGAGGGTGTCTCAAAGCCCAGACTGGCTGTCTGTGTAATAGGGGAGTGTTGATGCGAGCACTTATGTATGGTAGTGAAAGTTGGGTATGGCAGAAGAAGCACAAAAGTAAAATAAATGCGGTAAAGATGAGAGCGTTGAGATGTATGTGTGGATTGAAACTGAGTGACAATGTAAGAAATAGGATCATAAGAGAACGTTGCGGTATAAAAGAATATGTAGTGACTAAAATTGACAAAGGTAGGCTTACATGGTTTGGGCACGTAGAGAGAATGAATGAAAGGAGACTGACAAAAAGGATTTATGAGTCGAAGAGTGAATGGGACAGTCGGAAAGGGAAGATCAAGGAAGTTCCTGGACCAAATTCAGGAGATATTAAATAAGGGCCAGGTCAAAAGTACTCTAAACCGAAGAACTTGTATGAAAGGTTTAATGAGAATGAAAGAAGCGCAGGAGATATACAAGGATCGAGGCAAGTGGAAGGACGTGGTCTCTGCTTATCCCTATGGAAATGAGGCGTGATGCTGTGTATGTATTTTACAAGTTGCCTCTGTTCTTCTTCTTTAATGTCTCCTATTGATTGGTAAGGTATTGATTCTGATTTTTCATAGTTGTCACTAAATCCTCATCTGTATTGTACGCGAGAGCGTCTTTTAGAATAATAAGAGGATCTTTATTTTTGACCGCTTCAACATGAAGATTGTCCCCACATTTTTTAAGCTTCTGGGAAACTCTTTCAAGCTGACTGATACAGTGCAAAAATGGGGCTAATATTACAAACACATTTTCCTTTTATGTCCTAATCATCATACCACAACTTTCAAAATCAGAATAATAACTGCTTATTACCTGTCGATCTCAAATATTTGTTACCGACAAATGTGAATAACTAAAGCCTTGCAAGTAAATAAAGTCAACAATTCGTTAAAATTTCGATTTCTTTCTTAATGTTTCATTTAAAGCAACGGATGTGTATGATAACCTAAAAAAATTGTTGTAAATTTGTTACATGAAAAATACTTTCGTAATCAATATTGTCAGGCGTTATTTTAGTACAATATATAATATTAATACCAGACCATATACACATAAGTGTCTCTTAATATACGATTGCTTAATTGTACTGCTTGCCTAAATTAATTTCTGTATAATTTGGATAATGCTAGTTGTTGTTGTTTCCTTGCCCTTATCCCACTAGGTGGGGTCGGCACAGCATGTTTCCTTTCGCCACTTCACTCTATCCGCTGTCATTTCTACATTCACACCCTTAATACACATATCCTCTTTCACACAATTCATCCACACTTTTTTTGGTNGGTATCTCATCTGGTCCAACCGATTTACCGTTTCTCATACTTTGGACAGCCTTTTGTACTTCTTCTATGCCTATCTCTCTAACAACTCCCATATTCAATGGAACATCTTCCAACACTCCACTCCAATTATTCTCTTCATTCATTAGGTTTTCAAAATATCTTTCCCATCTTTTTTTAATTTCTTCGTTATCTGACAATACTTTCCCCTTACTATCTTTTATACAATTAACGTAATTTATATCTTTTCCTCTTTTTTCTCTTGCTTTTGAAATTTTATATATCTTTTGCGTACCTTCTGGACTTTCCAGTGTTTTGTATAAAGATTCTTGAGCATTGGCTCTTGCAATAGCCACAGCTCTTTTAGCTTTTAGTTTGGTTTCGTTATATTTTGTTATTTTACTATGCTTATCGGTTTGATTACTTTCATCTACTTTTTGCCACTCTTTAAATGCATTTTTCTTATCTTTTAGTGCCTGTTGTACTTCCTTATTCCACCACCATGTCTCTTTATCAATTTTTCTTTTACCTTTTGACTGTCCAAAAACTTCTTTTGCTACACGTCTAATGCATCCCGCCATCTCATTCCAACATTCATTCACGGTTTTATCTGCTAATTCTTTCATTTCGATCATTTTGTCAACTACTTGTTTTCTAAATTCCTCTGCATACTCTGGTTTTTCAATTAAGCTCCATTTAATTTTCGGTACTGTTTTTGTTTTGTTTCTATTGCTTTTGACTTTGGTTTTGATCTCTAAAACTAATAAACGATGTTGGGTTGTTAGTGATTCTCCTGGCAATACTTTACAATCCTTAACTGAACTAATTTTATTTCTTCGAAGTAAAAAGTAATCAATTTGTGTTTTGTGGTTCCCGCTTTTGTACGTAATTAAATGTTGGTCACTTTTTCTAAAGAAGGTGTTAATTATTGCTAGATCAAATGCTGAAGCAGTTTGGAGCAAGGCTTCTCCCTCAATATTTCTATTACCAAACCCCCATCCCCCATGCACTCTTTCGTAACCACTGTTCTTTTCTCCCACATGGCCATTAAAATCTCCTCCTACGTATATATCTTCGTCATCTGGGATATCTAGTATTACACTATCAAAATCTTCATAAAACTTTTCCTTCAACCTGTCATCACATCCAGTCTGTGGCGCATATGCGCTTATAATATTCAACACTAAGCCTTCTTTTATTACCTTTACTACTATTAATCTGTCCGTTATTCTTTTTACATCAGTCACACACTCTTTCAGCTCACTATCTAATATTATACCTACTCCATTTCTTTTCCCATCGCTGCCACAATAGTAAAATTTATAACCTTCCCCAATTTCTCTTGCTTTCGTTCCCTTCCACCTTGTCTCTTGCACGCACGCTACATTGATTCTTCTCCTCTTTAATACATCCGCTAACTCTCTTTCCCTCCCAGTCATCGTACCTATATTCCAACTCGCAAACCTCATCCTTATTTCCCGGACTCGCTTCTTACGTTGCACCCGTCCCTGATGCAACTTTGATTGATGCAATTTGGATAATGCTAGTAAAATATGTATTAGTAAAAGATGCATTCGCCAAAACAGTTCCTTACTTTTTATCTCTATAACCGTTGATTCAGCAACAGGAGTTTTTGAATTTAAAAAATATTACCTGGCTGCAATTTTCGAGGATAATATTCTGGTTATCATTAACTGGTAAAACTTATTGTGGTTAAAATGAACTGTTGTTTTATGTATATATAGATTATATTTAAAAATATACACCTCATTGTCCCGCGTTAAATTTTGATTATGACGTAGGTTTTTTTTATCTATTTTCTCATACACATACGTAAACAAATTTAAGAGCGAAAAATTCCACAAAAGTTAAATCGACGAAACTAATAAAATGAGAATTATCAGAATAAAAAGATTTTTGAAAAAAAATAGCAACTAATTAAATAAAATTAATTTTGAATAACATATGCAGTCACAGTATACAATTGTTTTACAAATCTTTTAAGACGTTTGCTTACGATGCAACTTTTTTTTTATTTCCGACAGGTTTACGCTTAAAATATTGACTATTTGAACGGGTACATATCACGATGGCGATTTTTAATATTGCCGATATTTTACGCTTAAAAATTATCTCAAGTGATGATCCAATCTAAGATGGTTGTGCGGTAATCTTGTAAAAGGTACGTTTATGTTGGGACGATGATAACTAATTACGGTCGAAGCTTTCCATCAGTCAAGATGTAAACAAATTAGAAAATACAATTTTTTACGAGTGTTCGAACCTGAGACATATACTAGGGAAGCGAGTTCTCGTAACATTTACGCAATCGTTCGTTCTTAAATTTTCTTTTTATATATAAATCGTTTGGTTTTTTTTTAACTATAATAAATAGGAGTCATAAACTTCTAGCTTCATAAATTATAAGGAGTAAAAAAAAGGCAGTAATAAAATTAAAATTTTATTTATGGATGCATTTTTAATTAAGATTCGTTAAGATATTGTGACCCTATCCTATAATATTGGTATCAGCCATTACTTACAAAAAAAATTTTAAAATGTTGCAAGCCTTAAAAATAAAACATTTTTTACACTGGTATTATAGGTACAAATGAATAATAACAACTTTGTACTTAAAATTATTGTTACAACGGGTAAATGCAATACAGATTTATTAATAAAAAAAGGTCTACGCAAAAAAAATAAAACTCGAGGCAATTTGATTAAAAACTGGAAATAACTAGTGAGATATTTTTCCTATCTAAAAAAATTTGTATAAAATGAAATTTACAAAATAAAACTTTTAAGTAACTGTACCTTAAAAATATTAAAAACGTTCAATTCATTAAATAATATATAGCATTATGTATTTATTTTTGTATTCGATTTCAACAGACAATGTAAAAGTTGTCCGCCATGTTTATTAATGGTAACATTTCATTACTAATTTAATAAGCGTGCAGAATTTAACGCATCACTAATATATTTATTTGTATAAATATGATAGAAAGTTAAAATTGACTTTATACGAATTCTCTATTTCATCTAACTTTAATGGTAATTCAGCTGAAATCCTTCAGTCTTCTACAAGGCACCAATATTTAATCCGATTAATGTATAAAAATAGCCGCCATATTGGATCATAAAGTTACTAATTGGCACAGATAATTTATTTATTGTCTATACATTTCATTATTATATAAATACTGTATGGTTAATTTTAAGCATAAGCACTTTATAGGAATATTCGTATTAAATAGAATAAAACTTTATTGTAGTGTTCTACTTGCAGAATCTTGGTCATATTGTAACCAAATAAAAAAATCTTTCCTATATCATAGATTCCTCTCTCAACCACACAACAAACAAATATCATATTCAGAAAGCATTAAAGATTTAATCAATTTTGTAGTGAAGAAGGAAATTAGGATATTAAATGTAGATTAGGGGACGTCTATTAATTACAAGAGACGAAAATGGTAGGGGAGGGAAAGAGTTGAGAGCAATCTCATCTACTTCTTAGCAAATTTCACGTTTTATATCTCTATTTAATCCCTATGGCAAACAAAGTCGCAATTTTACTAACAAAAAAGTTTCAATAAAACCAACACAATTACTTTAGATAAAAATGGGTATTTTACGTAACTCACGTGAAATTTTAGGGGAAGTGAGGGGGTGTAGTTAAATCTCATATCTAGGTGCAAGACAGGGGGAGGGAAATTGGAAATTTTGCCAAACTACCACACACAACTAATTGACCACCCCTTAGTACTGTAAATTGATTAATTGTTAAAATATAATCTTCCGTATCTTTCCTTTTCAAGCAGTTAGGAACTGATACATAGTTTTAGTTGTAGGAAAATCCAACCAAAACTTTATATAACGCTTATATATGTTTATAAAAAATTATACGATAAATATAGGTACAATATAAAACGTACTTATATCGATATACATTTTCACACAATTTCTTATGATATAGAATATAGTATATCTTTGCTTTATTGTATATATTTCAGTAATTCGTACATTCCGAGCGAGCTAATATATCTATCATATCATCTCAAAACTGTTTACTATAATTTAATATAGTAAATATTATGAACATAATATAGTTATGTTTCGACCACATACGTGCCTGCAGTTTTGTGACGTTATATCAGTAATATTCAAATTCAGAATATCAATTTCAGAATAGAATATCACTTTCGATTACGAATATTATTTTTATAACAATTTTATCTTTGAGTATGATGAATTAGTATATTGTAAACCAAAATTTGACAATCGTTTCAATTATTATCCAATACCATAATTAAATATTATTATCGAAACCCCGAATGATACTCGTTGTTTATTTAATATATTTTATAGTTGATGTTCTAATGGAATATTTATAAAATAGTTCAGTCCATTATCACAATGACAAATTTATATTTATAGTTCATATAACGATTGGAAAATATTACACTGTCTATATGCTAACATACGACTTCACGCATAATAAATATACTGTAAGATGAATGCAATATATAATATATACTTCATAATATTATAAAAAAAACCATACATTTTCAATTATTTATATATAATCTAAAATAGTAAACATATATCCAGAATTGATTATTATTACAATAATATTTTGTAAAACGAATACAATATTAAATATATGAATTGCATAATATTAAAAATATAAATTTGCAATATCATTCTTGAAATCCAACATAAGTATATATATCGGAATATTGCCATTTTAATAATATATTCACTCCAAATATTCTGTACAAAATATCCCTGTGATTTCATGCATTATAAATATTCTGTAGAAAGAATACAATATTAAATATACGAGTTTCATTTTATAAGACACAAACATTAGCAAATATCATTACATAATCAAATGTAGTAAGTATATCACAACATTACGGTCACAATTGAATATTATTTTAAAATCACTCCATATATTCTGTATATTTTATTGATATCATGCACAGAATATTAAAAATATGAATTGCATAAAGTTGTACAAAAAGAAGAAACATTTGCAAATATAATTTACGTCATACAATATAGTAAGTATATCGCAATATTACGGCCAGAATTGAATATTATTATGGTAATCACTCCAAATATTCTGTATATCCCTGTGCCCCGGTAAATATCACATCAATCCATATCCTGGCTGCCTCACCAGATGGTGCCATTAGATAATATCTCCTTTGTCTAGTCTTGACAATGAATGTTGTCTGTGGGTTTGGTGACTTAGAAGTGTTGCCATGATCCAGATAGACTTCCTCTATAACCTGTTTAGGAGAAAATTATCTATAATTCTTCTATCTAAGCCAGAAAAGATCCGGCAATCATTTGGACCAAATTTTACATTACACAGCTAAAGTTTTAATCATTGAAAATAATTTTAAATCGCTTACGTGAACAGTCTTGTTATTGTAGATCTATCAGATATTGTAGATCTGACTTTCTGATTAGGGACCAGTGAAATATGAGTGAAAATTACCTGGAAATAAGCGCCGCCACGTGGTTTCTTCTCGCTCTTATCCCAGTAGTAGACGAACGTTTTCGTTTCCCTGTCGAAAACGAACCATCTGCAAAAAAATATATACATTTTAATTTATTCTATATATGCTTTATAGGTATTATAAAAGTTATTACATAAAGTAATATCTATTCGATTCATACCAATAAAAGCGTCCTGGCGGTGGGACCAGCGAATTGAATTTTAAAATAAAAATCTTTTATTTCTTCATATTCCTATGAGACAAAACAGATAACTCGTCGCACAAAAATGTGATGCCGTAAATGGGATCAACGCTCAACAAACACACATAAAGAATAGGAAAAAAAAAGATTTAAAACGTTTACAAAAAGTAAAAAAAAAGTATGAATAATAATTAAAATCTGCGAGTGATAAAAAGTTAAGAATATTGTAGCATTTACAATATTTAGTAAAATAAAAAGACCAAGTTATGCCCAATAAAATGTATATTATAGAGACATACATGGGAAGAAAGAAAGAAAAACTTTATTCTTAATACAACGTGAATCATATACAAAAGTATAAATTCGTGTAGCGGTGTGATTCAGAAAAGGTGACCACTCAGACTAACATGGGTTAATTATAATAACACCAATGCTGGTTTTCAGTGCCCACCCTTTCAAGCATCTCGACGCTTTGACTGCAGCACGGTTTATACCTAAAATGCAATTTCTTTTTATTTAATCTTAATTAAAGAACGCGTGAGTGTATGGGTGCATGGAAACCTAGGAAATAAGTGTATGAAGCGTATGAAGGAGAGTGAACGAACGAGATACAGAACACCTTCACTCAGGACCTGTCTGTGGAACGCTGGCGCCATATATCTATCGTCGTGGGAAAGATTCATGTGTCCTGAGCCGGTAATATAATTTAAGTTTGAAGCGCCCTGTTTCATGGCAATTTACCTACTATGGTTTCTATACTACATCGTATTGGAACAAAAATCTCTTTGTTTGGCGGCATATATTTGCTGGTAGGGTGGTGACAAACAAATTTAAAAAATAGAATTCAAAAAATTTGTCATATCTAAAATCGGAAAAAAAATGCGAAAAACTAAAATAAAGTTTTTTTTACAATACCTCTTAGACCATGTGTGGAACTTCGCACCCAGTTTGTGAAGATATCCCCGACAAGATGTTGAATTCACCATCACGTAGGGGCACAGCTCGATTTGGTGACCTTTAAATCACAAGTATTATGGTTAGAAAATTGATAACTAAACTACATAAAATTAGAAACACATTTTAGGGTTAAACTGTAAACGTTTCCATAATATTAATAAATTCAAATCCTTTGGTACAAGAAAATTGATTAATGAATCTTACTATAAGTTCAAAGATTATTTAGACTACAAAAAAGCGTGGGAGTAAATGAGTTGCTCTTTGTTTATTACTAAAATAATATTGTAAGGATTATAGTAAAAAAAAGATACCCGACTATGTGTGTTGTGGGTTCTTTTGAGGACAATGCGGGGAGGAACCCACGTAATTTTAGATTTGAAGTCGTTCTTTAATATCATCATTAGTCCTACGTTAGTATTAGTGAATTTTTGAATTTGAATATGAGCATCTTAGAGCTAAAATAGTACCCAAATAAAAAATCTTTATTCAAGCAGACTTTTACAGCATTTTTGAATCGTCAAATATGTTTTTTTTTTGGAACACAAAAAGAAGTTTCTCTCAAGTACTGAAAGCAATAACCTTCATTGTCCAGAGCTTTGAGATATTGTTTTATGAGACCTAGTTTAAAATGAAGTGGCGGTAGCAGTTTTTGCAAATCACTCAAAATTGAAGGCTGGACGGCCTAAACTGACTTGAAATTCGTATTCAGCATTCAGGGTCGAAAAGCATGCACAATTTTTTTATTGTGTGCCGGTGTTATTGCCACTGTACGATTGATGATAATATTGTAGAACGACTTGGCATATCAAGTGACGCCGGTTCCCGTGCATATTGCTTTGACAAGATCCCACATCAAACTCATTACAATATAACCTTATTTTTAGTAGTTTAGAGTAATCCATTCACTCCCACGCTTTTTATATTTTAAGTTATCCTTCTTATTATATATTTCTCAAGTAGCTTTATTTTAAGAAAATATAAATTAAGTTTATTAAGTGTAACCTTTTTATGTAACGCATATGAAAAAAAACATATATTTACTTTGATGTAGAAATATATTTTACAGAAATCACTCTATGTCGTCAAGCATAAAATCCTGATTTTATAAGGCTCTGTATCAAAAATTAGTTATTTATTACTGTACCTACTATATTTTGTACTAATGATATGTTTGTTAAACATGGTTGATAAAGTTATAAAGAGGTCAAAATGTTTAAAATGTAATCGGACTCTTTATTTCGGGGCTATCGGTGTATTGATTTATCACATTATGTGATGGTAAGTGATTTCACAGCGGTAATATATACGTAAATTGACGTACGACTTACCGGCGGATTCGACGTGCCGACGAAGATCAAAGTCATCGCGATCGACTGGTAAATATCTGGTAAGTGGTCGCTGCCACTCGTTTGCGATTCCGCGGCGACTCCGTCGCGGTGCACTTCCGACTGATACTAAAGTAAAAAATATAAGAAAAAACCTATATAAAAAGGACTCAAGTAAAAAAAACTTGCTGTGTGTTTAAGACCACACTACCGATGACGATATACAATCCATATAACTATAATGGAATATATATTAATGTACTATTAAAGAATGAAATGGTAGAGACGCTGGAAGATTTCAATACTATGCCCGATGACCTCTGCAGAGTATCTCAACAGGTGGGCCTTAAAATAAACACGAATAAGACAAAAACCATATCGAACATCCATGTTTCGACTCAACCGGTCACCGCTAAGAACACGGCATTCGAAGTTGTAGATGTATATCTACCTGGGACACGCGAACCAATTAGATAGGTCCAACTTAGAAAAAGAGGTCAACCGCCGAATCAAATTCGGATGGGCCGCGTTCGGAAACAACGGAAATCTTATCATCCACAATTCCTCAGTGCCTGAAGACTTTTTTATATAATTTTCTACACCGTTAAGCACAATTCTAACCAACAATTAAGCCTATAAGTAAGATAACTCGAACTATTTGGATTCTAAGTCGCTCTCTAATATCATTATTAATTGTACACTGGAAATAATAAGGATACTTGAATAAAGAATTTTTGATTTGGATAAAGAAAACTTAATAGCGCGGGCTAGAGATGACGATTATGTGACTATCTTAAGAAGTAGCTTAAATTATTTGTCTTTAGTCAGCAAATTATAAATACTATAATAAACATTAAACTTTTCAATAAGTTTTTTATGCTTTTACTATTTGAAACTAAGTTTGTAAGAGTTTAACATACAGATATTGTCCCTGCTGAAGTCTGACGCGTGGCTAAGAGGTCGACTGTCATCGCTTCGCTTGTCGTCTTCGGTCGATTCAGTGCGTGAATTGCGTACTTGAAGCTGTAAGCAAGAGATATTTCTTAAAACTAACACATATATCAAGAAAGTTTCCACTAACAATTAAAACATAACGACATTGAGCACTAATCTCCATAATTTTTTTATTTTTTACTTAACAGGTAAGATGTAAAATTTTCTCTTGACTAGGGCTTTGCATCATTAAATATGACTATATCATTAAAATTTTTTGTCATAATTACTATCACAAAAAATAACTCTAAATATGTTCATTGCTTAATAGGTAAGGTGAAATAATCTTATTATTAAGGATTTTGTACAAAAACATTAAATCTCTTTCCCTTCGACCGTTACCTAGTGAAAGAATATGGCTAGGCATTGACTTACCATATACATATATCACATTTATATTTTAAATGTTTTATTTTGGTTGTATGCGTTCTATTTACTTTTTACAGCATAAGGATTCCAAACCATAGATGAATATTCTTTTAGGTTATTTTTATCCAAATAAACCGGCAAATAGATAACTCAGAGAGAAGAGAAAATATTTATTACCCGATGACCTTCGTATCATCTAAGTATATATATATATATATATATATATATATATACATATATATATATCTCGTTCTTAGTATAGTCACAAAATAAAATTCAGAACCGTATGTAGGTTTAAAAACCTGGATTCGATCTCATTCATCTCACTCTCTCAAAATACAAATTATAAATAAATTAATAATAAATTACTTTTTAAAATTTCGTGGAATTTGAATGTGGATTATTTTACAACCTACTTACTTTTAATTTTAATTACAAGAAATATGTAGCTTTCGGAAACTGTTCTAGGCATAACGTATTTTTATGTTTGTAACTTGAAGTTTATTATGTACATATTGTATAATATCTGTAAAACAAACTAAAATATTTCTTTAGATACTATATGAAATCCTGCTAAGCATCATCAGACAGACAGATCATGTTATAGAAAAGAATGAATGCTGATTAAGTTACAACATAGAATTTTTGTGAAATACTCACAAGTAAAGGTTTAGGTGTGCAATGTAGTCCCCAACGCGAGCTCTTTATCAACGTAAGCCACACAGACATAATGTTTTAGTCATTTATGTATAATTTTTTTTAGTTATCTCACCGCAATAACACAAACACCATTCAAATGTTCACTAAATATATTAACTTAGAAATGAATGTCTGCATATGATTTTGATATAAAGGAGTTTTCTTAAACACATTCAAATGAAGGGTATATAATATAAAATATGTATCAATCTGTAAAGGAATTGTTTACTATTTATTTTTAAATTTGACGTGACAACGTCTTGTTAATAGATTGCACGTACGAAAAAGCATAATTGATTGTCATGTACCGCAAAAGCCGAGCGTGCAAGCGACAGCGCCGACCAAGTGATAGAGAGGGGCGATCGGCCTATTGTAGTTCATTACAGCAACAATTTTCCATTGATGTTTTCATATGACGTTATGACGTAAAATTATCATCCGTAAACGGGCTTTACAAACAACCAATTTTTTTATTTATTATTTTAAAAACAGTTCTTTTTATTTGTTTTTGTATGTATTTGTTTCCAATACACAATGCATCGATTTTGGTCTTTTGATACTACGAGATAGCTGATGTTACAAGATTATTAGATTAAATTTGAAATAGCTAAAATTGGTTCACCCTATATAGATTTTGCTCAAATTTTCAATCGTTTTTTATTCATACCATAAAGTTCAAAGTACTGAATGATATTTGAAGTTATTACAGTTTGTTCTAATATTAAAACTTTATTAATTTTATTTTGCTAAAATTGCACAGAGCTATTTATTCTCCTCTCTTCCGCCAGAGGAGGGGAGGTGTAAGACGGCGCAATTATGTGCGGTCTTTTTTTGATTTCTTGAACCTTTGAGTCGGATTCATCCGTGGCGCCGTTTGTAATGATATTGAAATAGGATTCCGCTGGGTTTTAGTGGGTATTCTGGTTTCAGTGAGTCTCAAACTCCTGGATGGAGCTGCATATTCAACCCGGCGTGCGTTAAAGCATGTCCTAGCGACAAAAAAGGGCTATTTATTTTAAGACTTAGAGGATTAGTTCTATATATAAATGTAGTTAGATATTTTAATTGCCTTAATTTTTATAGAATTTCTGTGCAGTTGTGTAATGATTTATACTCGAGCACGGTATGCGTTCCGAACACCTAATATTAGAATAACTAAACGTCTAAACAACTCTCGCGCAAACAACGAAAATTAGTACTTCAGCACTCAATTATCTACCGTTAAAGTGTTTAAACGTTGCTAATATTAAACCGTACTTTATAGCTTCCTACTATTTCAGCGCTCGCTGCGTCAGTGCGGTTCAGACAATAAATAATTTTTAATAGTAGCGTGTTGTTACAAGACGTGGTGAATTCAAATCGATGCGTAATGGTTAGAGAACTTGCTTCATTAGCAAAAATCACAGGCTCAATTTCTGCCAGGGCAAGTCTATTACACTTGATTACGTCTTGAGACCATCGACAGTACGGCCGGAAAAGGATCATGGGCTGCAGTCGCACTGTTAATGTGTGGGACACTTTAGAACGAAGTAACAGAGAGTAAAACTAATTTTGTTATGATAACAGCAAATGTTTGAATCTATTAACGTTGTCATCGCTTAATTATGATATTTTTGGGCGACTGTCATTGCAGCGCGGAAGCATCTGTTCGTAAGACATTAACAACATCCTACGCCATGTTTAAATGTATATCGAAGTAATTGACTATTTTATCAGTGTCACAACCATTTAATAACATAGTTTATCTGAATTACTATATTATAAAATACTGTATTTTGAAACATTCGTTTACGTATGGAGGTTATGAGTCATTAAATATTCAATATGACTAGGATCACTCTGTTCGCAAACAAAGTCTTTAGTTCAAACCAGTTATTTTAATTGATATTAATAAAAATAAACAGCTTAACATTTTGAATTCAGATGCTTTAATTAGTATTATTGCCTTTAATACTAATAGTTGAATCGATTTATACGTTACAGTTTCTATTTTTCGTGCAGAGGATTGTTTAAATCTATAATTACTTCCCAGTACTACATGCATCGAGTTCTAACTAGTCAAATTGTAGTCACAATATTTAATGGTTGGTAATACTAATAATTTTAAAGTAAACTTGATATTTGACTTAAAATCCACAACTAAAATACATATATATATATATATCAGGATATTTATTGTTATAACGACATAGATATAGGTGTGTATATATCTATAATTGCCGTTATTTTTTACTAGATAACCATTCTTCTCCAATTGCTTCAATATTCAAAATAAATGCATGCCTTATCATGTTATTCACTTCATTGTCCATTGAATATAATATCTATAAATTTAACCATTCTACCGAAACTTAAACGATTAAACGATTTCCATAGTAATAAAATCGAAATAAGTTCGCAACTTTTCTTAAACAGTTTTAAAATTATGTTAAGTCTAGTTTAACTTATTAGTCAAACTAGATATAACGCCAACTTTGTTAAAGCAAGGCATCAAATTCCCTTCTTTCTTTTAATATATTTGTACCGCGTCAAAAAGATAAACATTAAATGAAGTACATTAATACATTCACTTCATTCTTGGCACAGACTAAACACATTGGCTGCATAAAAATTTCAAAAATGTACTATAATTTAATCTTTTGATGTGGAGAGAAACATTTTGCCAATTCCCACGGTACACTTTGGAATGAAAATATTGATAAAAATAAATAAACGTCAGATTCCAGCATTAGAAAAAAAGTATAGTATGAAATGCAATCTATTTTCTTTCATGTTGGTTTTGTGATTTATAGTGCGGAAACTTCTTTAAAATTGGTTAATTGAACAGTACAATTCTTCATGTAATTCAAAAATAAACCATTGCTTATGAAAACATTAATAATTTCTTAGCATTAGTTCTTTTCATTAAAAAACAGAACATATTTGTATATAACTGGTGGGTAGATCGTAATTTAATGGTACCTATTTCAAGTAAAAGCTAGCCAAGTCAATATTAATTGCAATATTTTGTGATGCTAACATCTAAAGGGTAATTTTTTTAGATGCAGATGCTGTATAAAATTTTTGCTGGTAGTCTTAACGGCCTTCCCCGCACCCAATTAAAAAAAATGAGAATGACTTACTGGAAATGAAACCTGGGCCAAGATTCTCCGGTTCTGAATTTTTATGGATGGACTGTTCGGTATAGTAAGACACCAGAGTCTTTTAAAATTTCATACAAACTGGATCGTTTTATTGGGGACGAATGTCATGAAAAACCAGGACAAGGCCGAAACCTTCCTCGCAAAGGCACTTAATAAATTTAACATATAATAAAAACACGACATACAACAACTTTATTTATAACTGACTGACATAAAACTCAAAACAACGTGATTTTAAATATACAATATAATATAATCGTTAAAAGTTTAAAATAAAGTATTTCTCTTCAATCATTAAAGCCTCGCATTAATAAATATGTTTATTTTGTTAGACGACGAAAAATTAAGCGCCTAATTGATTTTGTTGTCGATGTTTTTTAAACGTTTTCTCTGGTTTAAAACATAAATATATTATTATTTTTAACGCACAGAATGGTCTATATAGAGGCCTAGTACAATACAAATGATTTTCTCGGATACTTTTTCAAAGTGTTCATTCTAAAGTTACGAATAATGAAATTAGTTATAAACCGCAGCGGTGACGCATAAAATGCGTTTACAAATATCTAGATTCTAGACATGAAAATCGCAGTAAAGATCGCGAAGTTATTGTTTGTTTACAATTCGCAAAAGCCGTGTCGGAATGTAGCTATGAATGTTACCGCTGAATTAGTGGGATATATTTATAACCTAATGATAAATTCGGATCTGTGTAATGAACTATATGCATATAAGAAATGTCATTGTTGAGGATCCAGGAACTAGAAGTTGCAACAAAAGATCACTTTATTCTTCGATTAGTATAATCTATAGTATTACATATTAGAAGCGGCTGATTTGTGTTTTAATTTACTACCTTGAATATTACAAAAGTTAGTTGGTGCATATTTTATGTAATCTTAAAAGCATTATAAAAAACCTTTTCCCTTTTTTTTATTGTCGAAAGCGCAAATAGTTTAAAAATATTGTTTTTGATAGCAAAAAATCCAAATAGTTGATACACAACATTTACATTCCTATTATTAGCAAGTTCTGTTTTAATTTGCTAGTGACATATTATTTCTCTCACTCAAACGCGGTGACGGCGTAATGAAAGAGCGAGACAAATGTACGACAAGGTTTTCGTTTTCGCCGATTTGTACGGCCGCGTATGTCACTCTGTCACCTCATGGACGCGCAAATTTGTGCATGTAATATTCCAATAACTCTGTTTCTGAATAGCATAAAAATGAATTGGGGTCTTTTGGTACCTCCGTTGGGATCACGCGTAGTTTTTTTTATAAGTAAAGACGGAAAGTTAATAATATCATGTTTAACGTCAACAGGAGGGGTGAAATCGGTAAAGGCATAATTGTCGCAAAGAAAAGTGCAAACGATTAAAGTATACAATACCTATACACAATAATTCACCAATTATTTATGTTTAACAGATTAGTTCGTTATAATTTGAAACTGGATGCGGGCGACGTGTTTGTTAATTAAAGGACCTTTTTTGGGAGCTCGAGCAACTGTGTTAACGTTTGAACGAATCATCGTTGATATAAAGTTATTCTTCTTATTATTATATATTAGTTGATATTAACATACTGTCTAATATAAATAAAATAGTAATATAACTATAGTATATAATGGATACCATATAAAGTGTTTGAATTGAATTATATTCTTATTATGATAAATACTTATTCTGATGTTTTTTTTATCAGATTATTCTACTTTAAGTACGGCGCCAAGACAGTCTATAATATATTGAAAACATTTAGTAACCCGCATAATATTTTTTTTACCAAACCACAGTAATATTGCTAAAAGCAATCTGTTTATCAACAAAATATATGGTTTCCAAAAATTATTGTACAATTGCATATACTTTTTTCACTTTGGTTACAGATATTTCGGTCTCAGGATCGTAGGGGACGTTTCTCTGACGTCGAATTATGGCAGAGAAATATGTGTGGACACGTAAACATGATATGTTTACGTGTCCGTTAGGATGCACCAGAGTACACCAGAAATATTGCAGTGAATGTTCTTCCATTCCAAGTGAAAATGTGTAAATATATATATGTGTCTGTGTGTGTGTGTCTGTGTGAGTACATACTAGTTATTCCTGACGATGTCACCCGCGTTGTTGATCGTCTGGACATATGGGTAAATGCGCTATTTATTAATTATATTATAAACCATTCTCGAATCCATCTGAAGACACAAAAACGTCAACAACAAAATCGATCCAGTCATTTAGGAGCAGTTCAATAACATACATACACTATATGTTGTATAAAGATATTATAGGTATAATGCATGTCTTGTATTACAAAGAATTCAATCTTCTCAAGCGTATTAAGTATTTAGTACATACAAAAATAGGTATAAAAATATACTCCATGGACACCTTAATTAAAATTCATTCCTACACTATATAGCACGAACTTAACTTAAATTTAACAAATCTTAAATTTATAACAAAGAAACTCTTCAACTTTTTACGTGAGCTTTCAAGTATTGGCGCTGTAAAATTATTCGCTAATGAAATTTTATTAATTAATATGTAATTTGAACTTGAATGGATAAACTGAATGTTTTTTATTAACACTTGAAAAAATATACTACATAATTGCAGGATATCAAGATCAAACTCTGTGCACACATGATAAATATCTTTTGGAACTACACAACACATACCAAATAAGACGTATAATATTAAATACGGTTTAAACATTTGGAAACATAACTTAAAATATTTACTACACAAAGGTCATTAAATCGAAGTTGTAAGCTTAAAATACGTCACTTCTGCAATTCAAACGAAGTGGCTTATAAAATTAATGGACCATATTATTTGATGAATGGGTTCGCACACTAAATCTCTTAAATTTACCTATTCATGATTTACTACCCGCATGTAATATATTTGACGTAAGCAAAACTATTTCGGACCAATTATATGTAAGTCATAAAAATAAATTTAAACAAATGTTAATGGATTGTTTATACACATAATAGATAACTGATTTAATCCATTTCTAACTTTGATGTTTTAACGACGGTAAATCCATAAATATCGTAATAAATATTTTTTTATTAAAAGGTTCTTTGTTATATTTCAAAAGATTTTGTCGACTACTTCCATATTCGTTAGTAAATTAAAAATTATTTTGGCGAATTAATTAATATATAAATAGCCACTTCTTTCAAGAACTTACGTCTAGGTTATTTTTAGGGGTTATTTTGATCTTGTTTTAAGGGGATTTTTTTTAGTATTCACGGAAATCAATAAAAATGTTACCGATTTCCGTTTGTTTAAAATATTTCATTACATTTATAGTTTATTTAAATACAGCTTGTGATTTGGATCTTTTTGTGATTTTGTAACTCCTTTGAATGTTTGTTAATTTATATTTTTGTTAAAAAAACCTATTTAAGCAAAATTTAACATATATATATTTTTTGGTATGCGATATTTTTTAACAAATACTTCACTATATAGACACCAACGCACTATAGTTTCTAGAAATGTCACTGATTTTTTAAAATGCAAACTTGAATGTATTGTAGTGTTAACTACAACGTCACTAAATATCTTTTTAATTTCTTCGTCACCTTGACACCGGCCTAGCATCCGTACGGACTCTTGGCTCTTTGACGACTAATTTAAAAAGTGTTTATTTTAGTTTTCCGAAATCGTGGGCGGGACTCGCTGGGATGTATTAATGTTTACGTGCGTAGTTCGGTTTAATAGCATGGTTATTAGAGTTCCGTGAATGGAGGTGAAAACCTTGTATCACCTTATTCTTATAATTATTTTATCATAGTTTTGAAGTCAAAACTTCTTTATGCACGCTTGACTTGAGAAATAAGCGTGACAAGAGAGGAGAAGTTGAGAAGGAGATACGTTTCGTATATTTGAATTGGTAACTTATTTATTGATTTGGTATCTGCATAAAATAATTCATGCATTTCAAATATATTTTTATAAGTTTTAACTTTTATTGGCAATCTCTATGGCTGACAATTTTTTAATGCATAATAATTTATATACATACTTAAAAATAAATCGCATATGGCATAGAATATTATATTCGTGCATTGCCATAACAAACAACTCACCTCTTTGCGAGTTCTCAGGACAACGCAAAATAAATAATAAAGAATTAATATTCCATATAATATCAATTCGCTAACAGATATCAAGGATTCGATGCCTAGCAAAGAAATTATATTTAGTAATTTGCCTAAATTTGGACTGGTTGGAGGCTTCGAATGTAGTCAGTTACCACGATAATATTAGATACGTGACTCGCAAACAAAAAGAAATGTTGTTTTAGTAATGCTGTATGTAATAACAATCGTTAAAGTGGTAAATTAATTCTTGTCAGACGTTACTATCATAGACTCGATCGTCACGCTTGATGGGACGATTGTGATATTATGTGATGGCTGAAATCACAATCAAGTTGCTGTCGGCAACAAAAAAGTGCGTGCGTACAAAGTACACATATCGAAGTGAAACTTCTTTGGCAATGTAATTTTTAAGTCTTGTTTATTTATTGCACACAAAATAAAACGATACAAAATATTAAAAGATATAAAAACAAAAAATAAAATAAAAATGTGTACAAAGGCGGCCTTATCGCTTGGAGAGATCTCCTCCAGACAACCTTTGAATTTTAGAAGCTTACTATATATTCATAGGGTAATTGCAAGATCATAAAACATAATCCAGAAAAAAAAAAACTAAGAATTTATAGTATAAATATATGTTTATATTTATGCAAATCTAAATTTTGTTTTTCAATTTAAATTTTAGAAGAGAGTATTAATGAATGAATGAAATAATATTATTTATTTTTTTATGAAAAATCGTATATAAAATTATTAAATGTCAAGTGGCAAATTAAAATGATACATATTATTTGTAAATATTAAAACTATCTAACCTTCAAACGAATTAGCATAAAAAATGCTGCACATCTTTGTGACGCTAATGACGCGTTTTATCTGTATAAAAATATACAGATAAAACGACTACCCCGACTAAATTATGAAATCAATCTAGTTTGTATGTACTCTGTAAAAGTAGATAAAGAAGCAATTAGATATATTTCAATTTTGCACATTTACATCTCTAGCAATGTCGTAAACATTAAAAACCGCTCCGCGACAGAACCATTTACCAAAATTCAAAACGCGCATTTGGTTGATTGATTTTCTTGATTATTTGCGATGAAATTTAAATCGTCTTCAATTAATTTTCTTTGGCACATCCGGCCGTTGAGAGGGAAACGCGTGGTGATATATCACACGCTGAGTGACGGCCACCTCTACATATATTGGAGATTATCTTAAAACGTCATGTTAACAAGCTAGTTATATTTTGGTATGCAAATCATTATAAAAGCTTGCCAATAATAGTTTTAACACTTTGAAACAGTTATGCTATGCCTATTTTTGAAGTGAAACATCTTTAGGCGCATGAGTGTAAGATTTTACGGATGAGACGCGTGATTAGCATCACGAAGATGTGCAGCGATTTTTATGCTAATTCGTTTCAAGGTTAGATAGTTTTATTATTTATAAATAACATGTGGCATTTTAATTTGCCACTCCTCATTTAATATACTATTTTTCATAAAATATAAAATATATTTCATACATTTTCTTTTCTAAATTTTAAATTCGTGGCATTTTTATTTACAACTATCTGTATTAATTTTCGACGCCTAATATTTTCATGACAATTAAATTCCTAACATGTCTTCCTTTTTCCCTCCCTCTACATCTCGGAAATGTAAAGTTTTAGATTTGTATAAATTTAAACAGGACTTTAAAATTTGTTTGCACTCACAGAAGTTTCACTTGTAACATGTGTACTTACTAGGCACGTACTTCTAATTTTTTTCATGCAACAATGGCTAATTGTGTCCAGTAAAAATTTAAATGCCTCAATATTTAAAGACTTTTCTGATCTTTTTATATGTATAACTCTTCTGTAAGTGTGTATGTAATCGAACTGGACAGATTTTGATGATTTTTTGTATTTGACAATTAGTTTCGTTACCAGCATGTCCCTTATTTGTACTAACTAAGCAAATGATATCACATGATCACACAGGTAGTGTCTTTCATTCTTCATTTCTTATTTCCACCTTTTTTATAATCACGCACTTCAAACCGTTAGAAATTTTAGTCAAGTTCTGTATAAATAGTCTCGTTGGCGTAGCGGTGTAAGTACTCGCTTTGCTAGCAGTGGTCCCGGGTTCCATTTTCGGTAGGGCGAATTGAGAAAAATGTATTTCCTAATTTGTCTGAGTCTGGACTGGTAGGAGGCTTCGGCCGTGGCTAGTCACACCCTACCAACAAAACGTATCGCCAAACAAAGAAATTTGTGATCCGGTACAATGCTGCGTAGAAATCATTTGAGATATATCGCCTCTCATCAGATTAGCGCGCATCCAATTTAGACTGCATCACCATTGGCCATCAGGCCAGATGATAGACAAGCGCTAAACTGACAGCAATAAAATAAAAAAAGCGACTTCATTTTTGTCATAAGCTCCTATTCAAATCGGCAAAAGAGAGTGGCACAACAAGTTGTCATTACGTCATTGGATGATTTACAGATTCTTTATTTGTAAAGCGATTCCCCTGTAAAATTTTGCTTTCAAAAAACTTTGTTATATTATGTCCTTATTCTCCTAAAGCAGCAAAACGTATTCACGCGATTAATGTGGTAACTTCAACTAGTTTAAGTAACGATTTAAAGTTTACCAGGAATGATAAACGTTGAAGCATTTTGAATCATATTAACATAGTAGATAACTCACTTATCAACGATAACATATTTTTTGTTCAACATCAATTATGATTCCTACGTTATATTTCTGGTTTGATGTTCATCACGTATGTTACTCGTACCTATAAAAACTCTACATTAAAAACATTTACAAAAATAAACTTTGCTACTAAGGTGAGCTCCGCTTTTTCAATTCCCACGATTAATTTAAACTCTTGGATTTATACTAGGATGGCGTAGAAATATAGAAGCAAGGCTTATATCATTAAAAGAGCGACTCTAAAAAAACTTTTTTGGATGCCATTTGGTCAATTTTTTGTAACTTCCTGCAATAAATAGACAGCGAAAATATTGATAGCAAGCTAATGTGAAGAATATGTATAAACGTACAATATCTATTAATAATCAATATCAGAAAAATTTAAATCTTGAAAAAATACATGGTTATCATTATATAATAGAATAGAACTAAATCTTACTGCTACTTTGTTACAGTAAACAATCACTTTTTGTCAAGAAGCATTCTGTTTATAAAGAAATGAAACCTTCAACTGTTTAATCTATTAGATGCGAGGTATTTTACATCTCGAAGTTATCAATATTATAAAAACGCCCCAAATATTATTAACATCAAAAGCAATACCACAGTCGAAATATCGTTCATAAATTTAACTACTAATAAAATGCATAATTTGTCAGTCCGCCGTATATTTACCATAAAAAGAAAATTTCATTATAGACAAGACAAATGATTTCCTAACACGATCCCGCGGCGGATGCCACGATTTCCTTTACAAGAACACACAGGTTAAAAATAGTATTACCATCTATCCTGACTTCCCACAGATCTGTCCTCAAGAACAAAAGGAGCAGAGCCATTGATTTTTACAAATATTTATATGTATATGTCACGATTGAAGATTTATTTTATTTGTAGTTTGGTTAATTATATGGATCGTAATCGCGAGTAGACTATCACAGAGCAACTGTGTTATTAAAATAACAATAAGACAGAAATCATGGCTAGGTATTCTATTGTTCTGATATCTAAAGTAATCGATTTGATATGAAAGATTCTGGAAATTTATTAAGGTAATAGTGAAAGCGAATTATAGTCAAAAAAATATATATATGTCGGAGTGCTATAGTCTGTGGAATGCTGGCGCCATCTGTTTAGCGGCGTGGGACAGACTCAATAAGTAACAATCTGACGCGCGTCTCTCGGTTTTTGAAACTGTTGCGTTCCTAGCTATTATTATTAATGAGTTTGTGTAAATTGATATCGGGAACATTAAGTAATTGAACACTATAATCTGACTTAATTAATAAAGTGATTGATTGATTGCATCAAGATTACCCACCAACGCCCACAGTATGGAAATTATGGATGCCATTAATGACGATGTCGGCGGAGAACCCTACGCCCCTATGCTTCTCGCTTATTGTCCGACATTTGTACTGACAAGAGTACGACGCATATGTGTTGTTTATTGAGTAATTAAAAAATATATAGTTTTCAAAATAAAAAAAAAATTAAATACGTCGACAGACTTTAACAGATTTCAAAGTATACATGAATGTCAGGCAAAACTTTTACTATCATACAGTCTATACTTTTTAATGGTAACCCTAGTAAAGGAGGGGCAAATAAAAGACATTATACCAAAAATAATTTCTCGTCCATCGGTTACTGAGATATATATACAAAGCCGTGTATCCTGTAGTTTGTTGTGTTTTCATATGCACTTGGGAAGAGCCATCTACAAGTCCTAAAACTACGATAGTAACATTTGGTAACAAAGAATCCGGATGCGATCTCTCATGTCGATCTTAATTGCTGGATACCCTTTCAATTACGTAATTATTGCTTTTAGAAATCCTTTCATATTTATTCAGTGGGTGGAGACATACTTAATTCATTTATGCATCAAAAGGAGCGAAACAAAATTTTAGTACAAGAAATAAACACAACTTGTAATGCCATATTTTAGAGTAAAGAAGGTTCAGAAATCATTTGTCGGGTTGAGCATACGCATTTTTAATTTCTGAGTTGCCTCCACATAGTTTTTAAAATTATGTTAAAAACTTCCTATTACCTATATTTTAAAATATTGAAGATTATTTAAGTGACAAAGATGTTTGGACTTGATTCCAGTTGCACGTGAAAACTAAACACATTGTAAGGTACAAAAACTATGTTTAAAGGAGTAACCATTGAGTTTCTTGCCGGCGTCTTCTCAGCGGAATCAACTTTACGAACCGGTGGTAGATTTATTACCAACGGACAGACTACTGACGATTCAAAAGTGATTTTTGAGCCTACTTGAATAAAGAATACTATGGTTTTTATTTACTTCAGTCAGTTATCGATCAAGAACATCATAAAGACCAGTTATTTCAATACATTATTCATTCTTATTTAATTAATTTTATTTATACACATGTATAATAAGATTAGTTTACTTACCTCTTCAATAGATGATGATATAAAACCCGAACTGAAACAAAAGAAATAATAGGATAAATAAAAAAACAATAAATGTGATTAAAAAGGCATACTTGATGTTAAGTGATTATCATCGTCAATAGATATTTACAGGAGAAGTGGCGATTGCCAATTATTTTTTGGTTAAAAAGTCCAAGAAGTTTTACAAGTCTTCCTTTTCCCTTTAACCCATCCCCTTTGGTCCAAACCCCTTCCTCTTTTTTAGAATTATGGCAGACAAACGAGCTGGCGGGTCACCTGATGTTAAGTGATTATGGCCGCCTACACATGCAGCATCATAGGGACCGCTGATGCGTTGCCGGCCTAAACACACAAAAGACTATAAAATAATAAATGTTCAAAGTGCACGCTGGTATAAACTTCGGCTACGTAACTTCGTCTATGTAACTTAAGGCTGCGATTTAAAGGACTATCTCAGCTATTTCAATGTAAGTTAGTTGATAACAAAACCAATTTGACGGCCCCGCTGGCACAGTGGTGCGAGTATTCGCTTTGCTTTGCGGAGGTCCCAGGTTCGATTCCGGTAGGACGAAATTTTATTTTCTAATTCGTCTGAGTCTGGACTGGTGGGAGGCTTCGGCCGTAAAACAAAGAGATTTGTGTTCCGGTACGATGCTGTGTCGAAATCATAAGGGGTATATCGCCTTTTACTAGATTAGCGTGCTTCCATCTTAGACTGTATCATCACTTACCATCAGATCACATTCAAGCGCTAAACTGTCAGAAATTAAAAATCCTAACTATCACACGGTTTTACCACAAAAAATTACAGTATTTTTTATCATAAATGAAAATGATATCTTTATTCCGAGTTAGGACAAATCCTGCAGGAAAAACAAAAATCACCAATATCGTTTCAGTAGTTTCAGAGTTCACCAAAAAGTGAGAGGGATTTTTTACACATATCGATAAATAAATAACAAGTATTATTGCATGTTGAAAGTTCCTTATAGATAAAATTTGCTTGGTAAGAAAATGGTATTGCTTTATATAAGATGGCAACTACGCTGTATATGGATATCTGGATAAGTATACCAAAATCTAGAACTATAAAGTAAATCAATAACGATTTACTTTATATTTCTTTTTCGAAAGTTTCAAAATGATATACCGATATACGGAGAGTGTCAGCTATAAGTAGTAATCAAAAAATTGGTGAAAATAATAAAAGTATGATAAAGTCTTGAGAGAATTGCTTACCAACACAATAACGTCCGTCTGTTTTTCTCCATCCTATTGTTTTATCGTCTCATCTGTGTCTATGAGCGATATTACGACTAATAAAATTGTTTATGACACTCGCGAACGGAATACACTTAAGAAAAAAAAACGCATATTTCTTAAAAACCCAACTTTCGCGAATAAAATCACGTCGTTAAAGATTTTATGAAACTATTTTCAGTGCGTTATATTTATCAGGCAACTTTTTGAGATAATAATAGTAGAAGTACTAAGAAATATTAAATTATTTGTGGGATTTAAAAAATTATATAATTTTGACTGGTGTGAGGCTCGGGCCTTGACTAGTTATCATTAGACTTTATCATAACTTAGTGTTAAGAGAGATTACAGACACACGCTTTAGTCTTTTACTAAATTCTCACTAACATATAATTTAAACACTTCAAATTGAATAATTTTTTTCATGTTCGCAAAAATGCACAGGTGTTATACGGATCCATCAATTTTAATATTAATGTACGTATAAAATTATTTATGAGATGGTTATAAAAGATACGTAAACAGTGAAGTTCTTCCACCACATTGTAACACTAACATTTTAGACAATAATTGATTGCAAGTTTTAACAGAATTTTAAAGGAATCGGATAACATTACAATTGTGTTTTGGACATATAACACAAAAATTGTCTCTACGTGTCTGTTAAACTTTCAAACCAATTAACTCCTGTCATTTGAAAAGCAATAATGCAAAAATGGGTTTAAATTAATAAACTCATACACATGTGTAATCACGAGATTTTCAAAACTATTTCCGACAAACTTGAAAATTAGCAAATTTACTCTTTTCGTAATGTATTCGATCACTAAGAATAGTATTTATCCATATTGACGCAGGATCGGGAACTACGTGCTGAAGATAAATTATATTTATATGTTTTATAATATATCTACACTAATATTCTAAAGAAGAAAGATTTGTATTTTTGTATGTAACGAATAAACTCAAAAAGTACTGGACCGATTTTAATAATTCTTTTTTGATTAGAAAGCTACATTGTCACTGAGCAACATAGGCTACATTTAGTACTAGATTACTATAGAAATATTTAGAAATTCCTATTAAAACCAACCGAAAGTGTAAAAAAATTAGCTATAAAATGTCTTTCATCGCATACGCTGTGAAGAGTATTAATGATAGGAGAAAAAATGTTCGACAATATTATAGAATATATCAATATCTACAAAAAACTTCGCGAGACCATATGTCTAACTATTGTAGTTACGTCACTATAACTACTTTTTTACATTTAACAAATTGATAGAAATGCCGATCAAAATCAGACCGTGTTATCCATACCATTTATCCAAATAAATAATTTAATATTCAAGACTGTCTCAAGAGAGGGGCAGTGCAGGAGAAGGGAGTGCACCATTATGAACTAGGTAGCCGGTCGGCTCCTTACGCAGTGGACGCAAGCGACATTGAATATTTCTAGTTTTTTTTTAAATACATTTTTATGCTTCACTTAAAAAGTTCTTTTCAGAGCTATTTAGTTTTAGTATTAGGAATCACACTTTTTCATAATATTTGTCAATTCATGGTCGTTTTAATTATCACGCTTATAACTTAAATATCTGTACCCATTTATGTCTACCCGCGCGAAGCCGGGACGGGCCGCTATATAATTTTGCTAAATAACGCATGTCTGTGGACTTTTCTAAAGGAAATTAATATTTCAGGTCTCGTAACGTCAGGCCAGAAATATAGGGAGAGTGTTGACTAATCATGAAATAAAAGTAATTAATTTTATAAAATAAAAATAATTCAAAATGGTATAGCCGTTACCATCAACTATAACATTCTGTGTTAATATAATAGCATAGAATTACAAATCGAAGAAAATTGCATATTGCTAAATATGATTAATTACAAACGAATATTGTTAAGAATGCAATATATCATATTTGAAAGCCGACATTTTTTTAAATTGATAAAATATTAATCAACCAACTTTTTTTATCGTAATCTGTGGTTTTCCAATTTTTTACATCAATTTGAAAATCTGCTTTTTATAAAACATTCTCAGTAAGAAGGGTTGCCACTAATAAGATATATATATTTTATTGTTATATAAATTATATAATTATCTTGGTGAAAATTAGCATTTCATAAGAAGCTAGGATTGTGTAAATGCTATGCTTTATGATTACAAACTGCAACTTTCTCTATATTCTCAAATAGTTACCAGACAGTAGAATGACTGCGGATAAAAGATAGGGCATATGTATTTAATTATGTTTGGGTATTATATACTACGCAATAATGTATTCCAAGGAAGCTTCTATTTATACTATAAATGGTTTGAAATGTCTATATATGTTAACACATTTCACTTTAAACACTATTAACACAAAGATTTTCTCACTTTATAAACGCGCAGTACGAGTATAAATATTTATTTAAAACAATAAAGCGTTTTACTTTGTTTGAATAATTAAATGAACTTAGTGCCAAGAGTTTGAGTGATAATATTAAATTCATATTTTTTTCTAAATTTAGGTCTAAGTAATCATATGCCGGTAAGTGTTACAGGTGTCTAATTTGTTATAGACTTTATTTTATAAGCTCATTCAGTTGCAGTGTTAATATTAGCCCTTTCAGGCTGAAGACTAAATAAATTATTTGAAATAAATATTATGGATAATTTCGTACCGTAGATTTCGATTTTTTTTAGTTTTCCGCATTTTCTGCCGCCACTTTGATCATTGTATGCACAAATACAACTTGCCATACGCACAATTGTATTAGATCGTTCTGAAAAACTAGTTCTAGAAATCCATTTAACGAGGATTCGTAATCGTTTTCAATACAAGGAGGCCGAAAGGTGAACTAAAAATAGGAAAATTAATAATTTGATAGAAATTATTGTTAAAATGAACCTTAAAATGAATGGGTTAAAGAATATATTAAAATAATCAATCCATTGACATATTATCGGTCCTATTTCATTTCGATGAAACGATTGTCGAGAGATATTGTCGACTGAATTGATTTCAAGACTAATCCACAAAGGTAGAAGGTTTTGTACCGTTAGTCAATTTGCTGGTTTATTTCTATAACAAAATATATTCTAAAAATAATGTAAGCAGCCAAAGCCAGCTTCAGTATTTTTATGTTTTCCGTCATTGTCAAAAAGTGATAAACGTTTTCCGTTCAAGAGATTGACAGCCCTAGTGACATGTGACACTGATTTCGTAGACCTTTAGTCGAGATACCGTTCTGCATAACTTGACATCAAGGCTATACGTTGACAAATTATTTATCTTTAGTTCTATGCTAATATTACTAAGCTGAAATTTCTTTTGTTTGGTTTGCTAAACGTGTTAATATCAGGAAATACAGATTCGAATTGAAGTGTTGAAGAGCCTTTTTAATGATAGATTTATAACTTGTCTTTGCGACTAATAAATAAAAAAATTAACAAAAAAAGAACCGCCTTTAAAACAAACTTACAAATGGACTATTTGAACGGGTACATACCACGATGGCGTTTTTTATTATTTTTTTTAATTTTGCCGATATTTCGACCCAGTTGCATGGATCGTGGTCACGAACAAACGACGCAATTTTTCAAAATTAAAACGTGACGTTGTGAGTGTAGTATGCCGAAAAATGGATGTGGGTGTCGTGAAAAATAAAAGGATCAGACGCAGGGTAGACAGATTCTGCCCTTGACACCTTGACACAACCGACCACAGCAGTAACGTCGTGACCACGATCCATGCAACTGGGTCGAAATATCGGCAAAATTAAAAAA